>RCUC01153485.1:0-70330 GCA_003697995.1 Taxidea taxus jeffersonii | reverse complement strand
TCTTTTTTTTTTAAGATTTTATTTATTTATTTGACAGACAGAGATCACAAGTAGGCAGAGAGGCAGGCAGAGAGAGAGAGGAGGAAGCAGGCTCCCTGCCGAGCAGAGAGCCCGATGCGGGACTCGATCCCAGGACCCTGAGATCATGACCTGAGCCGAAAGCAGAGGCTTAACCCACTGAGCCACCCAGGCGCCCCAAATAAAGTCTTTAAAAGAAAAAAAAATAGATGCTCCCTCTGGGAGGAAGAATTACAAAGGGCACGCCTTCCTCAGGGCTGAGGGAAGCTGGAGTTTACCAATAGGACGCCCCCTGCTGGTTGCCATCGTGCGGAGAGAAGCCTGTGTCATCGTAAGGCTCCGCCCTGTATCCATCAAAGCAGCGCTCTGGGTCTTTACATAGGAGGCAATGGGCTGCCTGGAACCTGCCCCTAGATCTCCCCCTACCATTGGATCAACAGTTGGTGGACCCCTTAGTTCCAAGCCTGTGGCCCTCACGTGCCCGAGGCACACCGAAATTCCTCCTGGATTTTCAGATCTCAGCTCCCCCTCCCAGGCGGTGCCCATAGCTTCAGCTTCCTGGTTCAGCCTGGTGGCTGGTGTGGTCTATTTGTGGCAAGAAAGTTTACGGCTAGGGGCTCCTCGCAAATGCCCCGTCTGCATGATGACCCTGACGCCTACCTCTGCCCCAGGGAGTGGGCCTGCCGCTGCTTCTGCAGATTCTCTCTTCTGTGCCCATGAACTGTGCTACATCTAATCTGCCCCCACAGCAGGGGGACACAGTACCGCCATCGCTGAAGAGATGGGGAAACACGAATCCTTCCTCCAGCCACTGTCACAAGGTGAATGTACTTCCTGACACAGTGCAGTGGGTCTTCCCAAAGTAAGGGAAAGGAGTGGCATTCATTTGTTCAATCAGTCATTCAGACCCTGATGAGAAGTGGCGGCACTGAGGCCCCAGCCCCCACGAAGTCAACACACCCCGACAGTCCAGCGTCAGTCTGTGTTGGGGGCAGCATGGTAGAATAGGGATTGTCCGGACTAAAAAATGAGCAAGGCACTATTCACCAGGGCCTCAGTTCCCCAATCTGTAAAATGGGAGGAGAAATCACCTCTTAGAAGCTATAACATTCTATGGTCCTGCCTTTGTCATCAGAGACATAGGCCTCCCTCAGCCCTAGAAGAGGTGACCTCAGCCACAATTCAGGAGGTTTTCTTCTCCAAGGTTAGAACAGAAGGCTCAATAGGGCTGGCCTTTCGTGCTAGCGCTGGGCTGAGCTTTCAGAGGGGTCCGAGGAGCAAACACTCACTAAGCCGGTAGACGGACGCTATGTCAGTATGAGCAAGCGTGTGGAGGAAGCTGGCACACTCAGCTTTACTGTCACTTCCCAGGACCCACAGAGAGCATCTTTCCTCGTCACTGAAAAAGGCAGAGCTTTTGTTCCTGTGTTGAGACAAAAGACATGGATACGGATCAGTGCAAGGCTAGACACAACCATTCTCCCTCCAGCCCAGGACACAGTGAAGGACAGAGAAGCCATGGACCCGCTTGCCAAAGTGACAGCCAGACTCCTCATCTCTCTGCTGTATAATGTACTTATCTCTACTGCCCGGGAAGAAGAGCTCTGAGCACCCCATCAGGAAGAAACAAGCTACATGGCTGCCAAACAGATCAAAGAGGGGATGAAAACACCCCTCCTATTAAAACTCTATCTCTCGAGAAAAACTAAGTCCCTTCTCTTGACCCCTACCCTTTCTTGGAGACCACCTGATGCCCATTTCTAATAGAGAAATACGAATTCGCTACCCCAAGGTAAGGGCTGAAAAGAGGCCATTAAAAGATGTTTCTTTGTCGGGCTATTTCAAGAAAACACTAGGAACAGGTGACACGGTCTGGAAAAGCAATGGAGACAGTTTGACTCTGGTTGGAAAAACTTTTCACAACTGTTGACCTCTGATTCCATGGCACAAAACAAGAGCATTATGTGGCATTCAGAGGGGAGATGGGAAGTGGGTAGAAGGAAGGTCAAGGGGTAGGAGAAATGACTACAAATAATAGAGATCCTTATACTCACTGTACTGTATAAACTCATTGTTAAAACTAATTTGCTTACTTGCCATTTGTCATTGAATCAAAGAATGTGAAAACTAGAAGTGCCTCAAAAAATGTTCAATCCAGAATGTCTACCTGAACAATTTCTAAGATCTCTTTCAGGCCTGAATAAAGTTGGAGGGGTGGAGGGTTAACCTCAGAAACCATTTTTGTAACAAAAATAACTTGGAAGCCCAAGAGGTAATAACAGCTAGTCCTTGGAAGGGTGGGGGGAGCCTATTACGAATCAGACACCCTTATCTCATTTAATCTACACAATTGCCTGATGAGGCTGGTACTATTCTTAGTCCTTTTTACAGAGGACAAAACTGAGGCACAGAAAAATAAAATTGGTAGCTAGGAAGTGGTAAAAAAACAAACAAACAAACAAAACAACAACAACAAACAAACAAACTTCTCTAGTTCAGGCAGAATTAAGGGAGGAGAAGGGATGGGAGTGCCATGTCCTGCCACCTACGTCTGTCCTCAGACCTCCAGACTCTCCCAGCACAGTGAGAGCAGCCATCCTCAGAAGAACATCTGGTTGAAATCTACAACTAAGCTCATCTGAGATAAAAAGAAATCATTAGAGGATTTCAAATCATCATTGTATGATTATATAAAATCATTATATGATTTCAAATCATCATTATGATTATATAAAATCATTATATGATTTCAAATTTCTGTAGAAAGCTTAAAATTTACAAAGCATTCCTGAATTTGCTATTTCAGTTAATAGCGTTCTGAGAATGATACAGCAAGCAAGCAGTCAAGCTGAGACAGAAACTGTGATCTTCAGCCTCTGTGGCCCATTGCCTCACAGCTGATCTGCTCATGTCCTGAGTCCCAGGTATTTAGAAAGAGTCCAAGAAGCCTGACAAATTACATTAGGGTGTTCCAAATATGGAAATGGGGTTAGAATAGTAAGACTTCTAGAAATATACAGGTGCTCCACAGGGGGCTACTCTCACCCACAAACACAGACAAATAGTAGATAAAATGTGACAAGGATAAATATTTTAATACATTCTTTAACTTGAAAGAAAGAAAGGGAAATGCCTGAAAGCCAGAAACAAAAGATGAAACCAAAGTCAAGTTGGTAAACACCAGCAGATGGCCCAGAGGCTCGGGAGTTCTCAGCTGGGACCCTGGCCCTCAGAGCTGGGGTTCACCCTGTAATGCTACCCAGGAACAGGACATGAGACTTTGAGTCCACGAGAAGCAAGGAAGCTGAACTGAGCTCCTTACATAGCTATGAGCTCGCTATTGCCTGGCCGAGGCAAGAACTGCAGCTTCTGTGAAAAGGAGATGGGAAAACTCACCTGCCAATGTCACACTTACCATTTGTCTGAGACCCCAGGAAAAAAATCAAATACCTGGACTTACACCATTAGAAGGTGTGGGCTCTGAATTACACTGGACACTCTAAGTGCAATCAGAGAACTTGACATTAAAAAACCTGCCCTGGACCACTGAGTTCTTAAATTTCCAGGGAAAGCAAATGCCACAACTGCCAAAACAAATGCCAAAAGGATATTTTCTTCAGTCCGGTCTTCATGCAAAGACCATCTTTTAAAACGTTGAAAATTCAGGGTGCCTGGGTAGCTCAGTCAGTTAAGCGTCCAACTTGCGATTTCGGGTCAGGTCATGATCTCATGGGTCATGGAATGTAGCCCCGCATCCGGCTCACGCCCCATGGGAAATCTTCTTGAGTTTCTCTCCCCCTGCCCCTCTCTCTCTCTCTCTCTCTCTCTCTTTCAGTAGATAAATACATCTTTTTAAAAAATTAAAATAAAACTAAAATGTTGAAAATTCGTTCACATAACCAAAACTACAAACACAAGAAAAGGAACTACCGATAGTGAAGGCCAGCGGGTGCATAAATAGGTAAATCAACATTACAAAAACTAGAAATAACAATTTAAAGATTAATTTATAATATGTGTGGTTAAAATGATGAAATGAAAGACTGGCTAGAAGCTACAGGGTAAATACGGAACCTGGTGAGCAGAAATAAGTATATGTGGAAAATAACAAAATACAAATTCTAGAAATGAAGATAAAGGCATGGACACTTAGAACTACATGAGTGAGGTCAGCAGTATGTTTAGTCCCAGCAAGGAGAGAATTAGTGAAACTCAAGATTGTTTGGACAAAATCACCCAGAATGCACCTAGAGGGACAAAAAGATGAAAAATATAAAAGAATTGATAAAGCAAGACTGAGGCTAGAATGGCAAGTCCAACATACCTCTGTTAGGAACTCCAGAAGAGAAACTAAAAAGAATGAGAGAGAGGCAAATATTCAAAGGGAGAATGACTGAGAATTTTCCAGAATTGAAGAAAGACATGAGTCTTCAGACTGAAGAAGTACACCACATCCTAAGCAAAATAAATAAAAATAATATCATTTCAACATGACTTCATTTCTTTAGATTTAACCTTTCTTTTCATGTTTTCTATTTCTCCTGATCCCTCTTTCAGGATTCAATGATCTATCACTTGACAATTCAATATACAGGATGAAAGAGTTAAACAGAAAGGATAAGGGCATAAATCAATGAAATGAAAACAAAGCAGAAAAAAATAATAAAGATAAATAAGAAATTAGCGAGATAGAAAACAAACAATAAAGATGGTCAACACAAGAAAAATTGTTTTTCTCTAAGGATTAATGAAATGGACAAAACCCTGGCAAAACAGATTTGAGATTTTATACTAATAGTTATTTTCCCCTCCACTTCAAAGGTCATTCTACACTTAGCTGAATGATCATTCACAAGTATATTAAATATTCACAAGAATATTTAAGACAAACAAGCATGAAAGACCAAGAGTAGCCGCAACTCACAGATCTCCACTGAAATAACTACTAAACGAAATACGGGAGACACCTTGCAATAAATATGTAACAGAATATATCACATCTAGATGTATCATAGTACAAAACATCAGTAAGAAAAACCTAAAGAGAGAGAGAGAGAAAGAGAAAAGCTGCCTACCTGCCAAGAAATGGATATGAGACTAACAGCAAACTTCTCATCAGCAAAAATAGATGCCTCAAGAAATGGAATCATCAAGAAGACAGAGATAAACAACAGGAAGAATAAAAGAGGGGATATAAGAAACACAGAATTTTTCAAACCTTTAAAACTATAAATTACAGACTTATCTCCTGTATTGTTTTTTCTGGTATTGAGTGCATTAATTTTTCAAATCTTCTTTATCTTTTAATTTACAAGTTTAAGTACATACATTTCCTTTAAATAACACTTTATTAAAAGGAACTATATCTACTACAATGTGAATAAGTCTTAAATTTACCATAACTGAAAAAAGGGGGCCAGTTACAGGGGGAAAAAATGTATATACATTTTTAAATACACAAAACTCTAGTGTGTGTGTGTGTGTGTGTGTGTGTGTGTTGTTGTTGTTGTTGTTTGGTTTTTGGTTTTTGGTTTTTGGTTTTTTTACAAATATCCGTTTCTAAAATCTCTCAGAATGATGACTGGGAAGTTACATATCAGCTTCAACTAGTCTTCCATGGAGTAAGAATCAGGATCACAGGATGAAAGTAGGAAGGAGTAACAGGGGGTCTTCAGTTATATCTAAAGACATTTTCTCCTCAACACACACACACACACACACACACACACACACACACACATCAAATACTTTTTAAAAACCTAAAACCAGGGGCGCCTGGGTGGCTCAGTGGGTTAAAGCCTCTGCCTTCGGCTCAGGTCATGATCCCAGGGTCCTGGGATCGAGCCCCGCATCGGGCTCTCTGCTCAGCAGGGAACCTGCCTTTCTCTCTGTGCCCGCTTCTCTGCATACTTGTGATTTCTATCTGTCAAATAAATAAAATCTTAAAAAAAAAAAAAGACCTAAAACCAAAGGAAAGGAAAAGTGTGGCATTCTGTCACCATCAGCAACTCTTAAACTTCTAAAGGCACTCTGGCCAAAACAAGTACCATGTCTCTGCAGACAGAATGCCTGCCCCCTTTTAGAAACTGGTTTTCCAGCTGCTGTTGCTGTGAAACCAGGTAGCTGGTGTTGAAATACGGGCTGTAAATAAAAGGGAACCCACAACTTTGCTGCCATGGACAAACAAGATCCCTTTCCCATGTGTCAGAGGCACAGACTAAATCTGATTCACAAAACAGCTTCTGAGAAATTTCATTCTCAAAAGTCTGCCTATTTGGTTAAATAAATACAGACGGATGGATGGATGGATGGATGGATGGATGGATGGATGGATGGATGAGTGAGTGAGTGAATGAATGGGTACACTTTAAGGAGTAATATACTAACTAGCACAGGGAGGGAGCCTGTGGGAAGAGGATGGAGACCAGCAAATGCTGGACCTTCTTCAGAAACCTTGTATCAAGTGAACATAGACTAAGAGTGACACCCAGTGGCCAGACAACCTGCATAGCACACTGGATGATTCCCAGGGCTCCACATCCTAGCCACTGCCTGCAACTTTCTTTTACTGCTGTGTTTTGGGGAGGTCTGTGATTTAAAGAGTGCTGGCGGGCGGGGGTGGGGGTGGCGATAGCCAACTTCCCTCTCCCCTCCTTCTTCCACCTTTCCCCGTCTCCCAGCTCACCCTCCCCTTCCCCAGGCAATGTGTGGTCTCTGATGACCAGCTGCCACAGGTGACCAGGTAGAGAAGCCAACAGAAGACACTAGAAATAAAGAGAAGTTCTCATGCCACCGCTGCAGTACAGGTGGCAATGTTCCTCATGGCGAGAGTAGATCGCCTACAACTAAGCCTCTTAAAATATGATAATCAAGTTAATTTAGTGGTATAAATTATTGCAAGTTGGGACAAGGTAGGAGGCACAGAAGTCCAAATATACTTATGAAATCTGACACCCATTAAAACTGCCTCTCAAAGATGACCCCCCACAGCAGGAATGGCCATAGGAAGAGTTAGAGCATATTGGTTACACACACACACACTGTGCCAGACATCATTCTAAGTGCTTCACATGTGTTAGCTCATGTCAACTCCTGACAATCCTAGGGGCAAATACTAATATCATAAGCATTTTACAGATGAGAACCCTGAGGCATAAAGAGACCAATTAACATGTCCAAAGTCGCCAAGCTGGTAAGTTAATGGAGACACACAATGTGCTTACATGGCCATGAATGTCTTTCAAGCAGTCTGGCTCTGATTATTAAGCTACTCTGCCCCCTGATGACCAGGTTCCCCCCAATGGCCACTGACCTCTCAATGACCAGTGACCTTCCAGGGTCCAGTCCCCAAGGCCTTTCAGCAGGCAGCCCTGTTCTATCTCTCTGCAGTCTGCAACAGTGTTAACTGCCCTCCCAACCCCATTCCTTCCACTCATGCGGCTCCTTTGTTCTTTTGTCTCCTCTGCTCTGTAAATTGTTCTTCCTCACCAAATCTCTGTGTTTATTCTTTCTTTCTCTTACCAGGACCTCAGCTGCAGAGTTGACCGAAAAAGAAACCTAGATTTCATTTCAGGATTCTGGAGTTCCAGACCCAAGGCCTTGGGTTCAGCCCTTTCACTCCTGGGGTCCTCCCTTGCCCCTGCGATAAATGAGGGGGTGCTTTGAGCAATGGTTCCCACCTTGGCTGCCCATTACCCCCACCTGGGGAGCTTCTGTAACCCTGGCTGCCAGGCCCCACCCCCAGTAATGAGATGGAACTTCTGGGGACAGAACACTAGCATCCATATTTGTGAAGCTCCTGGAATCTCTAAATTCCTATCGATTGGTCCTTAGCCATGCCCTCTCCTTCCCGTTCCCCCGCCCCTTCCCAAGTGCCAGCCTTCATCTTCTTCTTGGTCTCCTATGTCCAGGTTCTCCCCTGCTCTTACATGCCCCACTTAAAGCCAGGGTTCCACTCAGTGGCTCCCCATTCTCTGCCAAGCCCTGAACAGGAATTCTCTGTCTGCCACATCTCGTCTTGGCCCCACTGGCCTTTGTCACACCAGTACCCTGCTGGTAACCTGCCTCTCAACCAACACCAGTCATTCGTCACACAGCCTCTCGCTTTCCTACCTGTGATCACTTTTCCCCATTTCCATCTGTTGAAATGCATCCTACACAGTTGAATCCAAATATTGTCTATTTCATGAAAGTTCTCCTAACACCCTTTTCCTGCTTATAAACTCCCATTCACTCCATAATCCTCTAGGGGCTCAGCGAGTGCTCGTCCTTGCTTAAGGTCACTTGAGTTCCCACATTTCTGTGTAAGGAAAATAACTTGTCTCCTCCCTCTACAAAGGACAAGGCTTAGAGGGAGCTTCTGCCCTTAGTCCACTCTCTTCGGTGGCTCTTTTGTACAAGGGAAGACATTTTAATCTGGGTGTGGGAGGCCTTAGACAATCCTGGGGCCACATTTTCTCAGTGTCTCCATGCTAACAGCCAAGTCTGTGTTCTGTCTGGTACTTTCTGTGCACTGACTTCCTCTTAATTTCCTATCCCTATGCAGGAAGCCCACCCCAGAGAGACCGCCAATATTCCCGAGCTCTGCTCCTCCATGAAGGGTGGGCAGCCCAAGCTGGCCATCCGTTCCTCACTGGTGGCATGGATGGATCTGCTCCTCAGAACTAGCCCTTCCAGACCCGAGGCAGAAAAGAGAAAATGATGCCCTCTATCATCCTGGCCCACACTGTCACCATACATTAAGCTTTCCTCAGAACTCCATGGGAGGATGTCTCCTCTCACTAAGCTGTAATCTATAGGTCCCTGTGTGTGCCCTTCCCTTAATGGAGCCCCTTGATTGGATGGGGTGAGAGGCAGAATACAAGTACTGATACCACGCCTGCAGGGATAACAGCAGGCCCTATGGCTTGGAGTTGTGCCTCTCTCCTCGGATACAAGAAGGCCTCAGTGACCATCTACTGGACAGAACTGAACTGACTCATTCCCTGATCACTCATCTTCTCCTTCCCAGCACCCTTTCGGCAGCCTTGGTGGTCAGGACACGCTCCTCTGACTCCATCTTGCCAGGAAACCTTGAAGCTCATCTGCAGCCCCACTCAGCATGGGGCGGGGCCTCTGGGGAAGGCACCCCACCCCAGGACATCCCAGAGGGCCCCTCTGCCATACTCACATTGGGGAATACGACTCAGGATCTATGTTCCTGGTGGGAACAAAGCCCACTTCTCCTGAGCGTGTCGACTTCCCAATGAACCACTGAAGCCCAGGTATGACAAAGCCAATGATCTCGATGCTTTCTCCCTGGTGAAAATTCAGCTCATCCTTTTCTTCCCTCTCATATTCCTTCCAGGCCTTACATTTTCCTCTGCCTGTGGAGAAATAACATCATCAACCAAATAAGGCAGAAACTGCTCCTGGTGTAACAGGAAATGAAGGGTTCCCAGAATTTAGAATTTTGAGGACCAGTATCATCACCCCCTCCCACAAAAAAGAAGAAATTGGCAGGAATGACATAGGGTAACTGGCTTTTAATTTTGCCAAACTGGGATATTTAACGAAAGGAACTACCATCCACGTTCACCAACACTTTACAAAAGAAAAGATGTTTTAACAAATGGAGGAAAGCTCACCTCAGAATACCTAAAACTGAACAAAGTTCACTCCTGAAGAACTGGAAAGCTTACTATATTGCCTTACTGTGTCTGATTTGCCATTATCATATAAAGACTTCATCATGGTTAGCACAAATCCACAGATCAGAGGGAGAAACATTATGAGATCTCTCCATTTCCTTCCAGACCTTTGGCTACTATGACCCTCAGTCTCCCCAACTGTAAAATGGGAACAGTAAGAATACTTGTCTCATAGATATTAGGAAAAGTCAAAGAGATTAAGTGCACCATGCCTGATACCTAACCAACCTTCAGCAAATGTTAGCCTCCTATTACTGGTACACGGGAAACTTCTCAGGCCCCAGAGGGATATGGAAGACTCGCCTTCTGACTATGGTCATGACTCAACTTGGTGAGTTGTCCAGCTAAGATCTAGTAATGACATATTTACAAGCTCTGTGCTGTCCAGCTTACAAAGTACTTGTAAGCCCGTTTTTCTCAAATCTTTCCAAGGTCCTAAAGAGTAAGTAGAGCAGCCATCACACTCTCCTTCTTATAGGTTAAAAGGTGGAAGTACAGAGAAGATCTATGACTTGTCCAAGGAGCTGGGTTAACCAACTGCTGGTTAACCCTTCTTTCCACTAATGTTGCTTTCCTGGAGATAATGGCTTTTATGTGTCTTGGTTTCCATGTTTCCTTTAGCTTCTCTGCTGTAGCTACTGGCTTTGCTTTTCCCCTGACATTTTTGATCAAGTTTCTATGGATTGTGTCCTCAAGAGCAGAAATGTCCACACTTTCTGGGCAAATAGGATCTACAGTGCGTTGAACACTTGCAGTGTGAGAAAACTGTACTGAGTGATTTTCAGATGTCACTCAATTGATTTTTCACGGCATTCAAAGTCAGTTGTATGATAACATTTTACTCATGAGAAACTTGTAGCATAGTGAGAGCTCACGAACTGGCTGAGGTCACGCTGGTTTTCAGCTGTGGAGCCAGAATTCGAACCGAGAACAAATTTCATAGCCCTGTATTCATAATTCCAAGGGATGCTTATCTTACCGCAGATAGCCAAAAATCTTGTTTATGGTGAGTCAACTGATTAGCCCTATCTGGGTTCCCTAATTCCCTCCATTTTTTTAAGATTTATTTATTTATTTTAGAGAGACAGAGAGAGAGACAGACAGACAGAGAGTGCATGAGCAGGGGGAGGGACTGAGGGAGAGGGAGAGAGGGAATCTGAAGCAGGATCCTGGCTGAACATGGAGCCCAACACAGGCCTCGATCTCGGGACCCTGAGATCATAACCTGAGCCAAAATCCAAGAGTCAGATGCTCAACAGACTGAGCCATCCAGGTGCCCCTCCCTCTATTTCTTTTTTTAAAAAGTGTTATCTGGGCTCACAGCTTACAAAATTACACTTGAGCTAGGCTGGTTGGTGGTGGGAGGGGCTCTAAGGATGAAGATGAAAGGAATATATGTTCTAGATACTAGAGAACATTGAAGTTGATCTCCTGTAGATACATATGTCCTTACAGAAACACATGTATATGTATGTGTGTGTCTCTGTACACATAAACATATACATTCCCATGGAGATTACCCAAAATACATGCATGTTTATATAATGCATACCTTTATATATCTATTTCACTTATTTATTCAACAAATATTTACTGAATATATCCATCATGTGCCAGGCATTCTTACTCTTCCTAAATTCAAGACCAATTTCACAAAAGTTTAAGAGAAATTGAAAACATTTTGGCCCAAGATTGAAAATAGGCAGCCTGCAGGCCACGTTTGGCTCACACTGGGCTTTTTATTCACCTGACCTATCATTAAATCCCCACGGTCCCCCCCATTCGCTAACATCCCACCCAGGATCTCACGCATGTGTGCATTCTGTCTGCCACTGTGGACCTTTGTACCAACAGCCCCAGACTGAGACCTCTCCTGTCACAGGCAAGGAAACTTGTGTTATAGGCAAGCACAAGCTAGGCAGGAATTCACACCAAATGACTCCAAACTTGTAGATAAAATTAGGAGGCAGGGCGGCATTATCTTCCTGATGATACTGTCTTCAACTCAGCCATACCGATCTGATAGGAGCCTGTCCAATCCCTCTTCCTGGAAAGGCCACAGCTTCCCGGATAATTTTTTAGGAACCATCTGCCAATGGAAACACGGGGTTTGCAAAGACGGATTTCAAAAAATGACACCAGCGAGCAGAATAGTTCATTAGAATAACAACAATGGCCATGATCATAAGTATCGTGGTTAGTACTCCTATTATACTCCTATAACGAAGGCAAACATTTATTGAGAACTTCCTTTGTATCAGGTGCTGTGAAAAGAAGAGTCCAGCAGGCCTACGATGTTTTCTGGCTCTAAATTAGTTTGCCAGTTAAATAACTAAAAAAGGATCTCTTTCCATTCTCACTGTCAGATTCTCTGCCAAGGCCAAGCACAGGGTCCACAGCCTGGGATCACGTGTATGGCCTCTCTGGATGTTTGAGTTTACAAACCCTTCAGGTCCAGATTCTCAAACTTAAGTATGGAATACATCCCCTTAGATTCAAGGGGGAGATAGTAGAAAAGGCAAATTCCTGAAACTCCCAAAGAGCCTGAGGATGGCCAGGCAGGCTGAACTTGTAGTCAATCCCCAGGTAATTCTGATACAGATGGTCCCCAGTCCCCATACTGAGAAACACTGCATTTGAAGACCAAGCAGTAGGTACAATGTCCATCTGAAATTTTGAGTTGTCTCATATTTCACCAAACTGTACAAGTTTTGACCGTTAAATAAATGAATAAATAATGAAAGGGGGGGGGCCCACCCAGATTTTGTTCCCTCCGTAGCACACCCGTGTCCACAAGCCTATCTCCCCTGCACTGTGCAGACCTCAGTCTACTCTGGGACCCACTCCCAAGATGTAGTTGGCTACTCACTGGTGGAAAGGGAGAGGCAGAGGTTCCAGAGCTGACAGGGGCACCAGACCCCTCTGACCGGTCACCAAGGACAAGCCCTCCCACTCGGATTCGCTGTCAGTGATCTTCACGGAGATTAACTCCCTCTTGCACAGCGTCAAATACTCCCCTTCCTTCTCAGCTGGCGGAGCCACGGAGCACATGGCTCTGCAGAAGAAGTGGCCTGTACATAATGAGAAAAGCCCCTCCAAGGAGTAGCACTAGGTAAAAAGGGATTATCACACAACATAACATTTCTAACCAGAAGCCCAGCTACTTTTCTTCCTAGGAGTAAAGGACACAGCCAAGGGAGAAGCACCACAGGAAGTCTTTGTGGTCCCTGAAAAACTGGACGAGGGCGGGGGTGGGGAGGGAGCCACTGGGAGGGAATTCACTTAAATTAGACACCATAAGCTCAGAGTGGTTTGTGAGAGTAAGGTTGAATTGGAACTTCACCCTGAACCAAAAAAAGGGGGGAAGGGGAGAAAAGAAAGAAACAAAAATTAACAGAAACTTAGTTACAACTGCAACCTTCTGCTTAATCTTAGGGCCCCCCCAAAAATAAATAAATAAATTTGGTTGATGTGGGTGAATATAATTTCTCTAACTAGATTTTATAGTGACACAGTATGACATTCTTTCCTTCAATTGTGATTTGTTCAACGTGATCACAAACAGAATCTAGAATGCAAATCTAGAATCTAAAATGCAAAACATTCTAGGCAAATCTGACTCAAATTTGTGCCTGTGATGTCATGGTTCCTTAGCTGGCTCGTTGTAGCCCCAATCGGATCCTTCCTTGTAAACGTTTAGGTTGGCCTATGCTCCAAGAAGTTCCCCAACACCGTTTTCCTCCATCTCAGGAAATCTTGCAGGTTTTGCAAGATTTGCAATTTTATTTCACTATCACATTATATTATAAATAGGTATTATTATTCCTGGATGCACATTAGAATTATCTGGGCAACTTTTGGAAAATACCAGCGCCTAGGCCCCGATCTCTGGAGATTTCATTGGCCCGTGTGGAATCCTGGCATGGGGCATCTTCTCCAAACTCCACAAGGGGGCCTCACACCAGACAATCAATGAGCCTCACCCACACAGCTGTTCATATGATATCAGTGTTAAACGGACAGAGATGCTTGGGGTAATACTGTAACAGGTGGTTCCATTTATGAATATTCTCACCTTGGAAACATTTTTTGCCTCCTTTTGTATCCTATAATTTCAGGGGCTCTGATAATAAATACCCAGATAAAACCCCACCCCACCCATGCTCACCTTCCTGTATCAGGAGGCCCAGGTATATTGTTTCCAGGTGTTTCTCATCCACTGACACTTGGACCTCTGTATCTTCCACCAATCTGCAGCTGAGCCAGTACTTATGGTCAAAGAGGAGATGTTCCAGACATGCAGATACATAGCCTAAGAGGTCAAGTCAACATGATTCCTGAACAGCATGATTTCTGCCACGAGCTGAGCACAGAAAAGGGTGAGGAAGCTCCTTTCTGAAGGTCCCTCCCAGCCCTCCGTCCCCAACCTGACCCCATTTAACTGAAATTAAAAGAGCATAGAGAGGTAGCTAGAATATTTCTAGAGTGAACTGATTCTTCTCAGCATCTGTTGGGAAACACAAGTCATTTTTAAATGACATTTACTCCTTTCATTTCCTATATGGATAATAAGATGACCAAACCTAATTACCTTCTTCTAATATGTCCATAGAGGAATTTCGAGATCCTAATTTGAGCTCTGGGGGGGTCCTTGTTCCCTCCCCTTAAAGTTTTCCTAAAGTTCAAACTCCTGTACCTCTCCTCCTACACTGTTGGTGGGAATGCAAGCTGGTGCAGCCACTCTGGAAAACAATATGGAGGTTCCTCAAACAGTTGAAAATAGAGCTACCCTATGACCCAGAAATTGCACTACTGGGTATTTATCCTGAAGATACAAATGCAGTGATCTGAAGGGGCATGTGCACCCCAATGTTTATAGCAGCAATGTCCACAATAGCCAAACTATGCAGAGCCCAAATGTCCATCAACAGATGAATGGATAAAGAAGATGTGGTATATATACCACATCTTCTTTATCTATCTATCTATCTATCTATAGATAGATATCTATGGATATCTATCTATAGATAGATATCTATGGATATCTATCTATATCTATCTTTATGGATATATATATAATGGAATACTATGCAGCCATCAAAAAATGAAATCTTGCCATTTGCAACCACATGGATAGAACTATAATGTATTATGCTAAGTTAAATAAGTCAGTCATAAAAAGACAATTACCATATGATCTCACTGATATGAGGAATTTGAGAAACAAGAGAGAAGATCATAGGGGAAGGGAAGGAAAAATGAAACAAGGTGAAACCAGAGAGGGAGACAAACCATAAGAGATTCTTAATCTCAGGAAACAAATTGAGGGTTGCTGGAGGGGAGGAAGGTGGGAAAGATGGGGTGCCTGGGTGATGGACATTGGGGAGGGTATGTGCTATGGTGAGTGCTGTGAATTGCTTAAGACTGATGAGTCACAGATCTGTACCCCTGAAACAAATAATACATTATATGTTGATTAAAAAAATTCCTATACCCCTAATAATGCAGTGGCTGGAGGGTTGTCCATGACCCACAAAGGAGTCAGGATTGGCTTTACCATCCCTTCTCTGATTCTTTCCATCATTCATGCCCAGCATGTGTTCCCTTGTTAAAACCAAATTAGATACTAAGCAAATTGCAATTATGGATAGTATTTCAAGCATTCCTATGAATGTGAGTTATTTGTGTTGACATTTTGCTTCTTTTGAGACATCCTCTTTCTTAAGATGCAAAAACCTGTTTCTTTCCACTGACCGTTGTGATTAGGCCTTGTGTGTTTTCTATCATCATGCTTCCTATACTTTAAGGTGTACACAAATCACCTGGGGATCTTATTAAAATACAGATGCTGGTTCAGTAGGTCTGGGGTGGGACCTGGGATTCTACTTTTCTGACAAACTCCATGCAATGCCAAAGGTGCTGGTCCATGGAGCACACTTTGAATTAAAGATGGGTCTCTAAATGATCACAAAAGGAGACACACAGTGTGGTGAGCAGGAAATCATTATGATGACGAGAGAAGTTCTACCTTCTAACCAAGAGCCATCTTGACCCTCCACCCCAGGCACTCATTTTCTAGAAAATCCTGCAACCTGAGTCTCCTTTAGCAGATAACTCCCCCATCTCTTTCTTTGACTCTTGCCCAAAAACAGGGGCTAAAGTATCCACAACTTTACTATTTTGAGCAGCTACTTTGATCTGACTCAAGACTGGTTCCTTTTTTTTTTTTTTTTTAACCATCCATCTGCCTTTCACTCCACCCTTCAAATTTAGTGATCACCAAGAACAGTTTACCAACGGATTGACTGTTGAAGAAAAGTAGTCTCTCCCTGAAAACAAAGTAATTTGAGAGTATCTAGCATTTGCTAACAAATCTAGCATTTGAGAGTAATAGTTAATATTTGCTTTAGATCTAGTTCTAGGCAGTTTGTGACATTTCAAAATTTAACCATCCATGTCAGGGCTCTACCTCTTTAAATTATCAGATCCAGATCAATTCCCTAATGTCAAGCCCTCCTGATCGGTGGAACCAAGATGTAGGTTTTCTTCCACCTGCCTGTTCCATGTCATACCTAAGTTCAAGTAGGTGGAAAACTTCCAGATTTCCTCCATGGTCTTGAAGGTGATGAGGAATTGAGCCCTCTGGGACTGGATGCCCACCAACCTGGCTGAAAGGTCCTGGGTAAAGAGAAGAGTGAGTCAGCCTGGGATGACCGTATCCTGTTAACAAACTCAGACAAGTGCAAAATGCTTCGTATAAATTTCTTGATTATAGCGCTGGGGTTTTCTTAGGCACACACATGAGCACACACACACACCCAAAAAAAAAAAGAAAAAAATAGAAAAAAAAGGAAATAACCTAAAAGTCCATCAATAGGAGACTGATAAAATGGATTCTGATTCACTCATGCAATAGAATATTATGATACTATGCAGCCGTAAAAGAGAGTAAGAAAATTCTTTGTGCTCTGAGGCAGCCTCCAAAAATACCCCGCTAAACAGAACAATAGCAGCAACAGAAGGAACCAGGATGCAGAACTACGTGCAAAGAATGCTACTTTTCATGTTTAAAAAAAAGGGGGGGGGTGAGAAGGTGAAGGATAAATAAGACAAGGCACATTGGAAGCAAGTTTGACTTTGAATCTATGTCTAATGACTATTTTTATAAAGTTGACAAACGGAAAAAGCAAATTACACACACAAAAAAAAAGTCATCCATAGTCCCTCCCCTAGGAGCTTATCCGTGTAAACACTTCAGTGTATTAACTTTGAATCCTTTTTCCTATGCATGAGGTTCGACGTAACTACTTTTATATAAATAGAATCACATTCCATAAATTGTTTTGTAATCTTTTGAGCCATCTCCCACATTATTAACCAATTTACATTATTTGTAACCGTTACACGCGCCATTATTACATTAACAAAATTCTTAGCATTTCCTTATGGTTAGAAGATTGAGTTGTTTTCATTTTTTTTTACCATCCTGAACAGTACTGTGATAAACATCCTACGAAATCTTTGTACACATCTTTGAGGTTTTGAGACAAGTAATTCTGAGACGTGCAGTTGGGAATGTAGAAATTCACATTTTCCATCCTAAAATGCCCTCTAGAAAGGCTGGGCTGTGCCAATTTGCATGTTCCCCCACTCCCTTTTTTTTTAATACCTGAGAAAATAGGCCTGACCTACTGTACAGACTTGGTTTTCCCCTAAACTCTTTCTCTGTTGCTTGTCCAAGCTTCTAGAGTTGACTATCATGAGTGATGGTCAGAACATCCTTCCTCCCCCAGGCCAGGTCCTGCCATCAAAGACCAACCCCTGGAACCCTGTGGAAAGAAGAAGAGGACAGAAAGAGAGGAAGGAAGAGAACCCATACCAGGCCCCAGGAGTCCCCAGATCCTGTTGATAAGGGAAGGGATTCTGGATAAAAACTGATTTCCAGGAGATTCATCCATTGTTATGCACTTCACTCCTCTATGAACAATGCCTCATTTAACTCACAATAACCCTACACAAAGAGTACAATTACACTACTTAATCCATTCAAGATGCACTTTTACCACACTTAATCATTTCTGAAATTAAAAATAAAAAAGTGTGGCATCATACTTAATTGGCAGTATTTATTTCCCCTTCTTCGAGGTATAGAAAATATTGCTGCATTTTATAATCAAGCAGCATCTCATATTTAATAGAAAATGGCATTTTCCGTGTGTTATAGTCAAGGAAGCCCAGGCATGAACAGGTTAAGCAGTTGCCCCAGGTCACCTGTGCTTAGGCTGTGGCCCCTGACAGGAGCCTAGATTCAGCTGACTCCAGGTCTCTGCTCCCGCGCACAAGCTGGCCCGGCTCAACCTTCAGCCAGCAGACCACCTGACTCAATCAAACCCAGCTCTTGCCCACACCAAAAGTGACTCAAATTTCTAAAAGAACCATGGTGTCAGTTAGCAGCTCATGCCTCCAACTTTCTGAATTCTGGAAATAAAAAAAAAAAAAACCTACTATTTATAATTTCTCTGCTATTTAGGGAGAACATGCCACCACCCAAGCAAAGTGCCAAGCTCTCTACAGATCCTGACTCACCGGCTCCTCACAACAAACCAGTCTTTTTTTTTTTTTTAACATGACAGATTAATAGAACATGTTTCTCTTTTTAATTTGTATCAAATTAATTCAGAGGCTATAAAAATAACTCGAACATATTAGTTTATTACATGAAGTAATATTCTTTTTCTCCCACCTCTAGTTGCAACAACTTTTAACCATTTCTGACTTTCGTTCTCTTTGTAAGTCCCTCCTAGGGGACACCTGGGTGGCTCAGTTGGTTAAGTGTCTGCTTTCAGCTTAGGTCTTGATCCCAGGGTCCTGGGATCCAGCCCTGTGTTGGGCTCCCTGCTCATTCTGATTCTCCCTCTTCCTGTTCCTCCTGCTTGTGCTCTCCCTGTCAAATAAATGGATAAGTTCTTAAAAAAAAAAAAAAGTCCCTCCTAAACTGTAAATAATTTGGTCATACCATTCTTCCTTGGTTTAATAACTGAAGGTACTAGCTACCCACTATGAAAGAGGAAGAACTGGTTTATTTACTTTATTGCCTTTTTCTCCTCTCATTCTAAAATATATAGTTATTAATTTTTGATTGGCAATTTTGGTACTTCAAAAAAAAAGTATACTTAGTGGTTACCAGTGGTGAGGAAAGGGGATGGAAGGGGGTTACTATTCAGTCAATACAGAATTTCAGTTTGGGATGATGAAAAAGTTCTGGAATGAACAGTAGTGATGGGTACCTAACAATGTGAGTGCATTGATGCCATTGAACTGTACACAGAAAATAATTAACATTGAAAATTTATATTAGGCCTATTTTATCACAATGAAAAAAAAACCAACAAAATTCAAATTTATCACATTTTTTAAGAGGTATATTTCACAAGGTAAATATCATAACAATTCTCATCCTACACAGGTGGGTCACTTGTAGAAGGTCAAAGAGCCCTGAGTGGCAGATTTGAAACCGTTTTTTCTCTGACTCTGCAAACCCCAGAGATTGCCCCCTTCTGAGTCGTGCCTATTCTTGCAAATGTGTAGATTTCACTCATTCTTTCCTTCCTTTAGCTGTTTTCTTGAGAGCCTACTCTGTTCCTGGCGCTGTCCTAGGTGCTGGGGAGCCTTGCCACAGCCAGACAAAAGGCAGGCTCAGAACTGCATGGGGCCACCCCAGCTCACCTGAAACAGGGCACGCACCTCCTGGTCCTCATTCTCCAGTGCCCACAGCCGCCTCCTGGCCGCTTCCTGC
This sequence comes from Taxidea taxus jeffersonii, assembly GCA_003697995.1. Lineage (NCBI taxonomy): Eukaryota > Metazoa > Chordata > Mammalia > Carnivora > Mustelidae > Taxidea > Taxidea taxus. Next base: position 50,827 of record RCUC01153485.1, on the reverse strand, counting down.
AGGAGGCCATTCACGCACCTCTGGGAGCGGCTCTTCACACTGAAGGAGAGCGTCAGATCTTAAAGAGAACAGAGATAGGAATGCCAATCAGGGCAGGCTGGAAATGCAACAAAAGGAAAAAAAGAATTAGGTGAACCCCAATGTTTCCCACACCTAAATCTTAAATTGGTGCCCTCATTAATTAGAGATTATAAGTAATCTTCATGATCTCCTGAGCACCTCCTTTAAAATGACCTCCAAAGGGAAAAAAAAAAGAAAGAAAAGGCTGAAACCTGGGAATGTTCTGGAATCCCAGGAGTCGCTGTTGTTATTTCTGCTTTGAACAAGGTTATTTCTAGGCTGCCTGGCACCAAGGTGACAGTGCCAACAAGAAGAGCTAGACATATACACCTTCCTGTGGATGATTTGTGAAAGTTTTGAACAAATACGAATTTATCTATATATGTGAATCATTTATATGTCAAATCTATGCTATGTAATAGATAATCTATACTTTATGCATTATGTATACACCATACATTTTCTCTAAACTGTTTCTAATGATGAGTCCATTAATGTTTTCCAGGATAGTTGCTTAATATATTAAAGTCTATGTTTAATTTCTTTGAAATGCACATTTATTCAACCAATACTATGAGCAAAATCTGTCTCAGGTCCTGGGATACAGCAGGAAACAAAATAGACATGGTCCCTGTTCTCATGGAGCTTGTATTCTTTGCAAGTAACTGATCTATGAACACTATAATTTCAGATAGAGAAAAATGCTAGGAAAGCAATGTAATCAGGTTAACAGCGTGATGGAGTAGTTGCAAGGGGCAGGGGTGCGCCTCGGATAGTGTTGTTGGAAAAGGCCACCCTCAGGAGGTTCATCTTATAACTGTACTTTGCCACGTTTTCTTTAGACAATAAGTAGCAATCTTGTTAATTATCAAACACAATGAACCAAAAAGTCATTGGACTGGATAATCATGGAGGTCTCTCTTCAAGCCTTAACTTGCCAGGGACTTTGCAAATCCCTGAGTCCATTAAAGACAGCCCTTTTCATGCTGGCGTGGGTAACACAAAGCAGCCTGACTCCTATGTTTAAAAGGCCCATTTTTAACCTAGAAGTTCTGAAAATGCTGTGGCTGCCGTCCAGCTCCAATAGGACATCCGCAACTGACTTGGCATGGGTGCAAACTGCGGGCAGAAGTTTTCCACTCTGTTCCTCCCTGGCCTGTGTTCTAACCTCAACCAAGCCCTCCATATTCAGCCGTCCCACCCAGCCCTCTGTCTAGTAGCCTCACAGATCAGCACACTGACCTCTAAGAGGAGGTGAAGCGAGGGAGGTGGAGTCACACAGACCTGGGCTCAAGGCTTGGCTCTGCCCTCGCTCACTGTGCCATGCTGAACAGTTAATTACCTCTCTACACTTGAGTTTTCCCATTAGCAAAATGACTTGCAGAGTATCTATTTCACAGGGCTTTTAAGAGGCTTACAAAGAAGATTATGCATATAAAACTTTTTGTTCAGTGCCTCCTACATAATAAATATTCAATTAACACATTAAGCATTAGCTGTTGACTCTCACAAACTCCCCCACCCCAGCGCTGCAGGGATTACTGCTCCCTCTGCCCTCATCTTGTCACACCTGTAATCAACCCTGACTCTGACTGATTCTGTGATTTTTTTTTCACCAAATCCATCTCTCCTGTCCTTCCAAAGCTTGATCCAAACTCCCTTCTGGAACCTTTCACAATAGTCCCCAGTGAATGACAGCCTTCAGTGTGGCTCTCCTTGCCCCAAATATGAATCCATGGACATGTCACTCAAAAGACCTGAATTTAAATGAGCAAACTGCCTTTGAGATCTCGACAAGTAAGAGCTGCCACTCAGAGCGTCCTGTCTGGGCCCACTGTGGGATCCAGTGGTGCCTTCAGCATGACCAGACAGGGGAATAAATCAAGTTCACTCCAGTGTTAGTACGAAATACACTTTGCCATTTTTTTTTAAGTCCTTCTGAATACCGGTGGTTTAATCATGCTAATGTATCTGATTGATTCTGTCCGGACTCTTCCGCATGAAGGAGAGATTGAAGGCTGGGGTAGAATGTCCCCTTCTCACTCAGTGACTTTCCTGGAAACAGCATCACGGTGGAAAATGCTAAAAGACAGACAAGTTCAGCCCCTCCTTTGTTCATTGGGCTTTACGCACTGATAAGGCAAAATGCTGACCTCACTGCTTTCTGGAAACAACATGTGGAGAGTCACCTTTTGTCAAGGACAGCCCAAGCTAACAGGCAAAGAAGCAGATTGATACAAGAACAAGAAAGGGCAAGGTTTTTCTCATGGCCAGCCCAGCAGTTTGACTGAATTTGCAACTGGGGAAGGAAAGAACCTGGTATGACATGTACACACCATCTATTTACCTGGTCTCTGTCCTTTGAACCAATCTTAATGTAAATCTTTTTCACAAATCAATCATTTGTCTGCCAGAGAGAAATACGTGTTTGGAGGGACAATGACGCATGGTGACTATGAACAAGGACGGGGGCTTGAACCCGGCTCATCACAAAGTAGCCGTGCGTGGGGCAGTGGGGAGGTTGCCTTTTTCTCTGAGACTCTGGCACCTTTGACATGGGGTATTTGGGGGCACCTCTTAGACGTGTGCACGTGAGAGGCGGTCATTTACACCTACTTGGCACACAACTTGCCCCCCAAAATGGCCCCTGTTCCTGTAGGACAGATGCTGGGTCTTCCACAAGTTGATCCCCAGAGCTTCCCGCACAAAATTCAACCCAGGCATAGCGCCCTCTGCTGCCAACTTCCCGCCAGTTCTGCTGAGGTCTCTAACCAAGAACCTTGCGAAAGACCTGTCTTGAGAATAAAATTTCCTTCACGTTAATTTCAAAATCTTGTTCCGCTTCTCAAAGATTCATAGGGGTGGGGGCGCCTGGGTGGCTCAGTTGGTTAAGCAACTGCCTTCGACTCAGGTCATGATCCTGGAGTCCCGGGATCGAGTCCCACATCGGGCTCCCAGCTCCATGGGGAGTCTGCTTCTCCCTCTGACCTTCTCCTTGCTCATGCTCTCTCTCACTGTCTCTCTCTCAAATAAATAAATAAAAATAAAATATTAAAAAAAAGATTCATACAGGGGCTCTTCTGCTCGTCGCCTCTCACCCCGCATATTCAACCCTTTGTTCACTTGTGCATTTATTCAACAAGGGATTATCGAGAACCGGCTACGTATAAGGTCCTGTATATAGACTACAAACATGACCTGCAAATATTTACTCAACGCTTTGTGTATTTATTTACCAAACATTTTCTGAAAAACCAGCCATGTATACATAACTCCTTAGGATACCATGTAGAATAAATATAGAAGTATCCCAAAAAATTAACGCTGCCCTCTGGCACCTTAAAATTTAATTGCTGATATACTTTTTTTGTGAAGCAAATATGTATGGAGCTCCTAATATGGGCCAGATTGTGAAGGTCTTTGAGTGTTCACCTGAAAAGCTTTCATCTTGAAGGCCATGGAGAGCATTGGAAGGTTTGTAAGCAAGTGGATACCATAGTCAAGGTCGTGCCTACAAAGATGCATTTGGAGCTGGCTCCTAGAAAGGATAAAAGGAAGGAAGCCTGCAAATGAGAGAGATAAGGAGGGTACTGTGGTATTCTACATGGAAAATACTAAAATAAAAAAAAATACAAATAAGGCTTCTCTTTGGGGGCTTAGATACCTGGATTCATGTTCTGTGGCAGGCAACATCTTTCTTTGTCTTCAGATGAGGCTATAAACTCACTTGATACAGTTGGACCTTTGGAAGGAGTTTCTTTACCTGGAGGAGAGCAAATGAAAAAGCATTTTTGTGAGTGTAAGCAAGTTATAAGCATGGACTCCAAATCGTTGTCAAGTGACAATTTTTTCTCCAGGGCAGGTGGCCTGGAAGAATTCTCCTTGCTAACACCCTTGCCTAATAATTATTCAGTACTCAACTGTCATACCTCTCATCTCAATTCTTTAGTAGCCTGAGTATCCCTGTTTTATTTAAGGTAAATAAATAAAACGGATTCCTACCCATAGACTGAGTCTCACGGCTGAGGCCACTGAAAATGCTCAATATATATGTTGAAGCTACAAGGTCATTATAGATCTGACTGCAGCAAGGTCTAAGGTCAGTGGCTCTATAACGGAAGTGCTCGAGCAGAGCCAGGAAAGGTGGCATCATGAGGGCGATGGCGAGACATGCTTGTAATGGACTTGAAATGTACTGATGGCCCCCAGACTGTTTGGCCACTAGAGTCCTGTATGGGGCCTCTCCTCAGATCTCCAAAATGTTCCTGTCGAATTGGAGCAGAAAGGGGAAGAAAGAAGATCCTGGCAAGGGCTAGGCTCAGGGAGGAGGCAATTTTGACAGCAGAGAGTTGAAAAGATAAGAGAGTACAGCTGTAAAGCATGAGGCAGTGGATATAAAAGAATAAAGGGAAATTTCATAAACACCATTATGAAATGTGGGCCTTCCTCGTGGTATCCCCAAGAAACAACAAGAGAACTCAAGTCTGTAACACATTACTTTTGTCTACTCTTTTCCTTTGACCATGAGACTGTTCAAGGACTATACAGGGGGGGTCAGAATATTACAAGCACTGCGTGGGCCTGGAAAGAAGGATTAGGAATCTTGGCTCTACCACTGTTTGCAAGCCCCTCACTTCTCCCAGTTTCTTTGATTGTAAAATTGTGCTGTATCAGAGTCAAGCAGACCTACCAGTTTTGCATTGTGGACCTGTTTTTCTACTGATGCAGCCCAAGATGGATAAGGGACCAGCCATCACACCCCATCCGCTCACTGCTGATGAATGCTGACCCCAGATCCTCACACGGCTGCCAGGAGTCTGGGCCTCTGCTCCCTGCTCCAGGCCTACGCAGTGAGATTTTGACACCAAGTGTCACCCATTTTGACTCCCAAGTGGAGGACCTTCCATTTCTTCATAGTGGGAGTGGTTAGCACTTTTTGGGGTGTTGTATAGGGAGAATGAAATAGACTTGGGTTTGAATAAACAGAAGGAAGGACCTGTCAGCTCACAGCTTTTCATCTTATTAGGGGTTCAGTGTTGAAAGCAGCTTAGTGGGAAAGCTGAGAGTAATGAGCTATCATTGAAATAGATCATTTTGTACTTCTGCCCCCAGGAACCAAAGGTAACTGCAGCAAAAAGACACTGGCCTGGGAATCATGAGATAGGAGGTTGAGCACAAATCAGATTCTCCCATACATTAGTTAATGACCTTGGGCAAGACATTTCATCCATCCGTTTTCTGAGGTTTCACTTTTCCCACTCACAAATGACAGATTGATCTGAGTTAGTGGTTCTCAACTCTGACTGCCTGTTTGAGTCACTCAGATTGCTTTTTAAAAATAGCAGTGCCTAAGCCACATCTCCAGGAAGGCTGATTTACGTGGTCCATAGTGCAGCCCAGCCATAGAAATTCTTTTAAATTCCCCAAATGATTCTAATTTGAGCCCGTGTTTGGAACAATACATCTAGACTGGTGCTTCTCAAACTTTCATGTGTGTATGAAAGGCCTGAGAGTATTGATAAAATTTAGATTCTGACTCAATAGGTTGAAAGCCTAAGGTTCTGCGTGTCTAATGTGCTCCTGGGGGTAGGGGGGTTTGTCTACTACTGGTCCCAGGATCACACTTGGAGTGGCCGCCTCTTCTCTACTCTGTGACAATTTGAAAAGTGATAGACAAGGGACCAGAGGCCATCACAAACAATATTTTTCTTTTTCTTTTCTTTTCTTTTCTTTTTTTTTTTTGTTCTTTTTTGTTATTCTTTCTTTCTTTTCCCCACCCAGTGAATTTTTGAAGTTTGAATTTGAATTGCTTGACATCACTCAGAAATTGGGATATTTTACATAACCCAGATGCTTGGCTTGGCTTTGAAAACAGGAAGATCTGTAGTTTGGGATCCTCTGTCTCATGTGGCCCCAGTCAGCTGGAACCAAGCGTTTGCTGTCTTTCTGCGGTCATTTGTTCTTCTCTGACCACCACAGTCTGCACACCGTCAAATCTACTCATTCCCATCTGGCCCCCGCAAGGTTTGAGAGAGCGTACCTATCACAAGACTGCATGGAAAGAAACAACGGCTTAAGGATGGTGAATGCCCACCCTGTAAGCCCACCTTGAGGAAGGACGTTCATGATCACCCTGCTTTGAGGGAGAGGGCAGGGCAGAAAGATCTGAAAAGATGTGTGAGGTTTAGGGCAGAAAATGGCAGGCCATAATTTATAGACTGCATCAGAATTACCTAGGTGCTGGTTTTTAAAAAGTTGTTTGTCCAAGCCAACTGGTAGAAAAATAGAGAAGAGGGATGCCTGCATGGCTCAGTCAGTGAAGTATCTGCTTTGAGCTAAGTCATGATCCCAAGGTCCTGGGATGGAGCTCCCTGCTGAGCAGAGAGCCTGCTTCTTCCTCTCCCTCTGCCCCTCCCCCTGCTCATGCATGCTCACTCTCTCTGACAAATAAATAGATAAAATCTGAAAAATAAAAAAAGAAAAAGAAAAATAGGGAGGAATATCTGCATGACTTGAAGTAACCAGCTCTTTCCTAAACCGATGGGAAAGCATTACCCTCCCCCCCAACACACACACATACAAATAATAAATAAAATGAAGAACTTTTGTTAATCAAAAGATGCAATTAACAGAATGAAAGGTAAGTGAGGGAGTCGAAGAAAATATAAAGAATGTATAGAATGTAAAGAACTCTAATCCAGAATATATGAAGAATTCTAAGCAGCTTTCAGAAACAGGTAGGCAACCCACTAGAAGAATGGACTAAAGGCACAAATAAGCACTTATCCAAGGCAATATCCAAATGGTCAATAAATTTATGAAAATTTTCTCAAACTCTTGAGGGACATGAAAACCAAAACTATGGTGGAACACCTCCACACAAACCGGCTAAAATAAAAAAGACAGATAAAACTCCCATCCCATATACAGCAAGTGTGAGACTAATCCTTGAAGATTTTTGCTTGGGAGAAACTGACTTATCAGCTCAAGCTGGATATATGTATGCGGTAAGATCCAGAAATTCCATTCCTAGGCGTATACTCAAAAGAATACATATATGTGTTCACCAAAACACATCTATTAAAATATAATTAAAATATAAAAATATTCACAGCAGCAATATGGATAATACGCAGAACCTGGCAACAGCCCAAATGTCCCTCTAAACAAGAATGGGTAAGTAAGTGGCAGTCTATACCATTAAGTGCAATAAATGAACAGCAACCCTAGGAAGCAGTAGAGATGGATATATTCACCTTGTGAAAATTCACTCAGCTGTACGTATGTGATTTTGTGGGTAGCTCTGGATAAATGGTAAATTTTAATAGAAGAAAAATTTAGAAATATTCCTTGAGCCCTTCTCTACCTACTTCACCTCCGAATATCTAGGGGTAGATCTGGAGATGATCATTTTCAATGAGCATCTTGAGGATTTCTCTTGTCCTCTAAAGTGTGAGAATCTCTGGAGTAGAGAGAGCCTGTGTGCCAGATGCCTGGGAACCCATGAACCAGAGGGCGACCGCTTGAGAGATAAGAAGGAATCTGGAAAGTTTGGGTGAGCCACATAATAGGAAGAACAGTTAATGGCTGCACAGGGATTCATAGTTTTTGGAACTCTCTTGCCCATGGACTATATTTCAACATGAAAGAATATGAAGACTTAGCTCTGTCTTAAAAAGGGTCTAGAGACAAATCAAGGCAAAAAGCTATCATATAGGGGCACCTGGGTGGCTCAGTGGGTTAAGGCCTCTGCCTTGGCTCAGGTCATGATCCCAGGGTCCTGAGACCCAGCCCCACATGGGGCTCTCTGCTCAGCGGGGAGCCTGCTTCCTCCCCTCTCTCTGCCTGCCTCTCTGCCTACTTGTGATCTCTGTCAAATAAATGAATAAAATCTTTAAAAAAAAAAGCTATCATATAGAATGCAGTATGTTTAAAAAGATGTTTGATTTTTTTAATGACTGAAAGGAAAGAGACCAGAAGGTCCATAGAGGCTAGTGCTGAGTCATTTTTCATAATCTTTTTGTCTACTCTTGTCTACTTTCCAAATATTCTGTAATAGATGCACATTTGTTTTCTAACACTGAAGGCAGGTAGAGAAGTGACTAAGAACTAAGATGGCAATGACACAGTCCCAGACTCAACCTTGAGCTTCCTCATTAGCCAGATGAGCCCCATAGACCCAGCCCATGGGGTATAAGGGGGGCTGACTCCATTCTCAGCTCCTAAAGTGGGCACCGGACTCAAGCATAAGCCGATCACATTATGTTATCCCATGGCCACATAACCAAGGTGGAGCCGATGAGAACCAGTCCTCAGACCCGCATCAGCACTGCGGGAAGAGATTTCTTTCCGTTGCACCTGGAGCTGTGGCTATGACAGCCTGGAACAGTGGGGCCTACCCCACGGCAAAGGTGTCCCTGAGATTGAGGCCAAACCCAGTTAAAGTTTAGGAGTTTAGGAAAGCTAACTTTCTGATAATATAATTTGGCTACCTTGATCCGACCATACCTAAAGCCAACAACCCCTGGACTTTTCATTTATGAACCAACAAATTACTTTTGGTATAAGCTAGTTTCATTTTTGCTCTTATTATTATTATGGGTGAGAAAAAGTTACTAATTAAAAAAAAATTGAAATTTAGTTAAAAACTGCCAAACTCCTTTCCAAAACAGTTATACCATTTTGCATTCCCATCAGCAACGTAAGACAGTTCTGGTTTCTGGTTACTCCGTATCCCCCACCAACTTCTGATAGTATCAGGCTTTTTAATTATAGCCATTCTATGGGTGTGTAGCTTTATCTCACTGTTTCAGTTGACATTTCCTTAATAACTAATCATATTGAGTATTTCTTTCATGGGTTTATTTACCATACATACATTTTTCTGAATGAAAGCGTCTTTACTTTGTCTTTGCTCCATTTCATTAGGTTATTTACCTTCTCATTACTGAGTTATAAGGGTAGTTTTTTTAAAGATTTTATTTATTTATTTGTCAGAGAGAGAGAGCAAGCAGAAGGCCGAGCAGGCAGAGGGAAAAGGAGACTCCCCACTGATCCAGGAGCCCTATATGGGACTCAGTCCAAGGACCCTGGGATCATGACCTGAGCCGAAGGCAGATGCTTAACTGACTAAGCCACCAAGGTGTCCCAGGGTGGGGTTTTTTTGTTTGTTTTTTAATGTTCTGGATATAAGTATCAGACACATAGTTTTCATATATTATACCTGACTCTGTGGCTTCCTTTTCATTTTCTTGGTAGATTTATATGGGTGGGGGAAGCAAAATTACTGGCACAGAGATCAGAAAGATAAGGGGAATGCATACACAGAGACAGGATAAGCCAGCCTGTACGTACCAGAGAGGTCAGGGATCACAGGGCTAAAATTGATAAATAAGGCAGAGTCAGGATAGGGACGGCATTTCAAAGCAAGCAGAGGAATTTGGAATAGATACAGCCAGCAATAGGGAGGCATGAAGCATTCTCGAGCATGGGAATACCATAATAACAGTGGAAATTCTACCTGGGGTAGCATGAGAAGGGCAGGGGAGAAGGAAAGACGAGAGGGAGGAAGGCCAGCTAAAAGCTGTATGGCAATCCAGGAGTATATGTGTGAGACTATGCACTGTGATTTTGGCAAATGAGAGGTGAGGGGATATCGTGAATGACATGGTATTTTAAAGATAGAAAAGAGAAGGCATCTTGACATATGGAGGATGAGGGATAAAAATAAGGAAGAGGCAATACTTAGAGAAAATGAAGAGATAAAAGGGACTTAAGAGATCATTTCGTTCTACTCCTCATTTTACTGCAAAGAAACAAAGGAGTAGTGATTCTACCAAGGTCAGGTAGCAAGTTCGTGATAGAGTCAGAGGCCCTCCAGATCCCCAGGGCGGCAGACCGTGCTGTCACCACGACGTTAACCTGACCTCCGATCTCTGAAATCTGAAGTCGGTAATCTGGAAACATCTCGCTCTCAGCAACTTGCGCCACCTTCCACCCCAACTTTAAGAAGAACACTTGAAGAAGGGTTTCCCTGCATGCATATTATTTTTTTCCTTCTTTGTCCTGATGGTCACACCATCAGCAGGTTTTCACATGTAAACCTACACTGTCCTTGTTAGGACAGATGCTAATCACAGCCATGGCTCCATCTCCCTACACGGATGTCTCTCCGATCATCACGTGGAGGGAGGGGGGGAAAAGCAAGGTACAGAACTGTATCATTTTGTTTCAGTATCAAAATCTTCAGAAAAAGTTCTTTGCCATGATTAGGGGCACAAGAACATGTACTAAAAGCACAAGATCACTGAACTCATAAAAGTGATTAACGCTAGGAAGGAAGGGAGGGAGGGAACTGAGAATCCTTGCCCCTGCAATGATTTTTTTTAAAGATTTATTTATTTTATTTGACAGAGAGAGAGAGAGAGAGATCACAAGTAGGCAGAGAGGCAGGCAAAGAGAGAGAGGGAAGCAGGGTCCCTGTCAAGCAGAGAGCCTGATGGGGGCTCCATCCTAGGACCCTGAGACTATGACCTGAGCTGAAGGCAGAGGCTTAACCCACTGAGCCACCCAGGTGCCCCTGCTTTTTTTTTTTTTAAGTAAGAGAATGAAATAAAAATATTCTGAAGTGGATATGGTGTAATGTAGAAATGTGCTAGAGCTAGATGGTGGGTTTATTGTTCTGAAATTCTCTATTATCAATAAGTTCAAAATGCCTCACAAGCTTTCTAAAGTTCAAATATGAGGCATCATTCACTATTACGAGCATTCTCCCTCGATTTCCTATTATATACTCATGATTCACATTTACCAAAAGTGTTGAAAGTTAAAAACACCAGCGATCAATATAGGCAAATGTTCTCTCTCACATCCCCTGCTTAAGAATGTAAGTCTGCCAAATTTCTTCAAGAAAGTGTTGACGGCTACGGGGCAGTGCTAGAAGCTTTTAGGTCAATGAACTTTGACATGACTTACTCTGGAATCCTCTGTGGGCAACTATAATTTATTAAACAGCAGCCAGACTCTCCAAGGTTCCAGAAAGACAGACCTGACGGCAATTGACCAGAACCAGCACCTCTCACCATGTGCACTGGGGAGATTTATGTGAGCCAATGAGAAGCATTACAGGGAACAGATGCTGAAGGCACAGCCCACGTGTGGGAATGCGGGTCACCTGGGGTGGCCAGAGCCAACATTCATCATCGTGTGACACCGAGGCAAACCAGCTAGGCATCTGTCCAGAACTCAGTGTTACCAAGGGCCTCCTCCTTTCCTGCCTCCCTTCCCCTGAGGACTGCTGGTTCTCCCTGTTGACTCCCCCTTAAACAGTTATAATGGCAGAAGCAGCCAGAAACAGGAGCACAGTGGAGCCAAGAATTAGAGAGAAGGGTTGTGGGAATAGTCTTTACTGGGGAACAATAAAACAGCCCACAAGTACTGAGAGGTGATCAGAAGCCAGACCCTTCACCAAATCCATGAGATAAATTATCTGATGTGATCCTCACCCAAAATTCCATGTGACAGTCCCATTCAATCCAGTTTACAGACAGGAAAACTGAGGTTTGAAGAATATAAGAGATTTGCCCAAAGTCACAGAACTATGGAGTCATTTCAGGGTATGTCTCATAGTTTGTTCCATTGCTCTAGGATAAATAGGGGAGCCTAACAGGGGGTGTTTATATCAATGGTCCTCAGACCTACAACACCCCTATCATCCTCTCTAGGGAAAGGCCCCAACACGTGCAGAAAACAGTTTGTGAAATGGCATGAGAAGCCTCGATAAAGGAAATGGCAAGCTGACTCAGAGAAATAGTGGATTCAGGATGCCAACCACTTATTGATGCCCCAGACCAGGTGAAACAATGAAATCACTGGACAATAATGTCACAAGAACTCTGAAGATGCTTTCTTCGGTATTGGTTGGTTGGCTGGTTGGTTTTGAGCCACAGAACTTTTGCACATGAAATCTTGGGCTGAGGACAGGATGTCAGACAGAAGCAGATCTGCACCTGAAGCTGGGGCTCAGATAGCAGGAGCAGAGCTCCCGAGGGCACCTCTGCAGGCCACGCCTACAATCCTTCATCTTATAGATGAGAAAACAAAGGCCTAAAGAGAGAGCTTGATGTGCTAGGGTCATAGAAGTATAATTATTATGGTTGACATTTCTTGTGCTTAATTAACTGTGTGCCAGGTCATTTTAAGTGTTTCACACATAGACTTAATCTCTACCACAACTCTATGAAGAATGCATAATTGTCATATATATTATGCATATATATTATCATATATATATCATATATGTATATTATCAACATATCATATATCATAAATCCACAGATGAGGGAACTAAAACAGAGAGGGTAAGTAAACTGCTCAAGTCAAGTCTAAGAATCAAGATCAAGCCAGACACTTTGGCCTCAAAGACCAGGTGATTCACCATGATGATGCCTGCCCAAGTGTGGGTAGACTGGGTCAGATCTAGAATTCAGGTCCCTGGCTGGTGGACCAGGGATCCCTCATGTTCCCCCACACTCCATTCAGCGTCTGCTCCTGTGGGGTACAATAGTAACAGGATTTAGGGAAAGGATCTGAAAAGTTTCTAAATCCTAGAAATCTGGAGAAGCAAAATGTTTTCATAGCTAGAGGTTGTGCCTTTTGTGCCAAGGGCATCATTTACGAATCTGTTTGCCTTGGCTAGGGGTTCTCCTGGGTTCCCTGACCAAGGAACCACACAGTACTCCAGGAAGACATGGAATCCTAACAAGGGTTAGGAATGATTCCTTGGCGAGACACTCTCTTATCTTCCAAGAAGTCCTCCCTGACTGCCACCTTCTCGCAAAACTGCCACACATTCTGATAAATTCCCTATTCAAGATGGCAGGGCCTCACCTTGGTCCTGCTCTGGAAAGAAGCAAGGAGCTTCTGTTAGGGGGACTAACCACCCCGGTTGCCAGGGACTCTTCTGGTTTTAGCAGTAACTACACCCTGAGAAAGTCTTCGGGTCCAGGCAAACTGGCATGGCGGATCACCTGATGTCAAGTCCCAGATGACTTGACAATTTCTTAAGGCAACAGGTCTCCATGGCTTCAAGTTGACGTACAAAAAACAAACAAACAAACAAACAACAACAACAACAAAAAAACACTGTAATAGGTAGGAGACAGGAAATTGCCCGTTTCTCTCCAGCGACAGCAACCCTGATGAAAATAGGTTTGAGTGATGGAGGCCAAATTTATGACCACCCATGGGCCCCAGAGGCACTCCCTGCCTGAGGTTCCTTCCTGACCTAGGGAATCCTGGGAAGAAAAGACGGAAGGGGTTAGTCACACCCTGTGAGAGGCAGCCAAGAGCAGCACCGGCTCCTCACAGAGTGAGCTCAAAGTCTCTCTTCAAGAAAAGTAGAAGTTTCCCAGTGTCTACTCCCTTTTTGCAAAGCCAGAATGACAAATACTGAATGAGGGAAGGAGGAGAGAGGGAGTCAGAAAGCACAGCCATCTCCCCGTCTTTGGAAAAGTTGCTTTCCTTACCCAGCAGATCCCTGAGTCTTCACTGGACCAACCACCTCAGCGAAGCCACAGGCCAAACCCAACCCATCCCACCCCCCACCCCCCCAGGAAACTCACCTGGGCCCCAGGACAGACTCGGCTCCCCGGGAATGCAGAAGCAGCCACCCATGTGTGTATCATTCTCCCCAGGGCAAGGCCCCTGGGAACAGCAGCCAGAAGAGCACTGGGAGGGGACAGCCTCCCAACAGTGTCCCTCCTCCCGCCTCCTCCCTGGCACACTAGGGACCAAAATCCAGCTCAATGCACAATGGAGCCTTTGAGATCAGGCTGCTGCAGGAGGCCCAGGGAGGAGAGGAGGGGCAGCCCAGCCCTCAGGACCCAGAGCCCTTACACTCTCAGGCCTCTGACTGAGGAGCAGCGCTCCTCCCTGCCTCTCTGCAGATCGCTTCAGGCCTATCAGGCTCTGGCACATTCCTCACATTCTAGGACTGAGATACACAGTTAGGTTCCTGCGGGGGAGGCCAGGCTGGGGGAGGAGGGCAGAGACCATCCCAGACATCCAGGCTGCTGTTCTTGTTCTCCCCAGACTGACTTGGCCCACACCGACTTGCCTGCCAATGAGAAAGCCATCCCCACCCAGCGTCTCTCTGGGCACACCTCCCTGGGCTCTCTGGGTGAATGTAGGGCTGTGAACCCCAGCAGCACCGGGGAGCGACTCCTTGCCTGTGAGTGTGCGGGGAGACCCAGCCCCTGCTCCCAAAGCTTTGGTCAGAAGGGATCTGGGAAATGGCCCGATGGAGCCCAGCACCTTTACAGATGAGACGATGGAGGACCACGTCTGGTAAGGCTCTGAGTATGCACAAAAACCTGGCCACCCCAGACCAGCCTCTTTCCCATTTTGGCCAAGAAGCTGAGCTGGAGAATACAGAGGACACAGTACAGAAAACCTCCCATAACATCTTCCCAAGGAGGCAGAGAAAATATGGCTGAATGTCCACAAGACTGGGCAGAGACATTTAGTAACCAAGCTCATGGGTCACTAATTACTTATTTTCTTAATGCCTAGAGCAAAGTTCGGTGGTGAGTGAACCAAAGAGGGTGGAGGGGTGGCCGAAAGGATGCAGGGTCCTAAGGGCTGGCGTACAGGCTCCGTGCAGGCTGGACTGGAGGTCAGTGTCACACACATTTTAAGGAGGGGGATGGCCCGGCCATGTTTATATTCTGGGAGGAGCACTGGGGTGATGGTGTGAAGGATGGCCCAGGGGTCAGTCTCCCTGGAGCAGTCACGAGCGTCCACCACACACAGCAGCTCAGCCTCAGGTGACAGAGTCTGGCTTCAGTTTCAATGCTGACTCATCTTGATTCCCAGGCACTGAATGCTTGCCATGGGCCAGGCTCTCACTATACATGACTACACTTAAATCCCATAACAGCCCCATAATGAAGGCCCTACCAGCTCTATCCTAAGTGAGGAAACTTGCAAAGAGAAGTGTATTGTCCAGAGCCCCACTATCTAGGGATGTCACATTTGGGACTGGAGCCCCATTTAATTGATTCCACAGGTCGGGAGCTTTACTCTTCTGACATACGAGCTCTTTCCGTGACCATGATGAAAATAATTAGTTGATCTGAAGTGAACCCTCAGAGCTTGGTGACCGTGATGGAAGGCCCAGGAGAGGTGGGCTGGGGCAAGGGGTCGGGGGCAGGATGGACAGGGTCTTTCTGATCACATGAGGATCACGTGGAGGATGTTTGCTCTGCGCACATCTGCCTAAAGCATCTACTTCCCATAATGTCTCATGCCTTTTCCCTCATAAAGCAGTGTTTTAGGATGTTTTCTCAGACTTAAGATAAAAGAGCAAGAGTTTCTTGAGAGAGTAGTCCCTCAATTTCGGGAAGTACATGAGAATCCGACAATGAAGAGAAAACATGGTTTAATGTGCACATGATGACCAATACTCAGACTTATCATTTCTCCTTGAGTAGCCTGCACACTATTCTTACACAGGTGCAGCAACAGAGAACCAAAATTGCAAATGACCAAGACCAACGAAAAGAAGCCCATCTGTCCCGGAGGACACCCTGAGGCAGTTGGCTGAGACACACATTTTGGCAAGTCCATTCTGGATAAAGTCATTGCTTCTCTTGAGATGCAAGAAACTAGTGCTATCTTACATATGGGTAACTCAGATGGATTAGCCTGCAAAAAGGGCTTTTCAGGCAGAGAGAGCAGCAGGTGTCAGGGCCCTGAGGCTGGACCATGGGTGGCAAGTGGAAGGAAAAGCATGTGAGGTTGGAGGCTATGAGGCAGGGCAGGGTATAGAGATGTGGTTGGAGAAAGCAACCGCATGCCAGATTGATGTATAAGACCTTGAAGGCCATCTAAGGACTTCAGCTTCTCCTGTGAGTGGGATGGGAGACAATGGAGGTTACTAAGTAAAGTTGTGTCATGATGGACTTACAACTTTAAAGGATCACCCTGGCTGCTACTTGGAAAATAGGCAGGAGGTGCCTGGGTGGCTAAGTCAGTTGAGTGGCCGACTCCTGATTTCACCTCAGTTCATGATCTTGGCGTCCTGGGATCGAGCCCCGCATTTGGCTCCATGCTCAGCGAGAAGTCTGCTGGATATTCTCTCTCTGCCTCTCTGCCCCTCCCCCCACTCACTCACACATGCTCTGTCCCTTTCTCTCAAATAAATAAATAAATCTTTTGAAAAAAGAAGAAGACCAAAAAAACTATAGCTGGGATTCCAGGTATGCAGCAATTGTAACATCCAGAAGAGAGATAATGATGGCTTGCACCAGAGTGACAGCAGTGGACATCGTAAGAGGGGCTTAGGTGTTAGACATATTTCTGAGTGAAGAGTATATTAACTGAGGCTCTCCAGAGAAGCAGAATCAATAGGGTATAAATATATCTGTGGTATAAAAAGGTCACTGCCCCACCTAAGAAACCCCTGCTAGGCTTCAGGCAATGAGGACTATGGTGCCATGTTCTTCTGGTAAGTAACCAGACATTCTGGTTTGTCATGGAAACCAGACATCAAGATTTGCATATGAAGCTCCCAAATTTTTTAATGGTCACAGACTAGTCTCGCTTCAGCAGCACATACACTAAAATTGGAACAATACAGAGACCAACATGGCTTCTACACAAGGAAGACATGCACATTCATGAAGCATCCACCATTTTGAGCATTGTATAGAACTGTGGAATCAGTACGTTGTTCACTGGAAACTAGTATTTCGCTGTATGTTAATTATACTTCAATAAGAACAGTAAGAATTAAAAAACGAATGCTCACAGACTAATTCGGAAAATCTTCCACAGCACTGTGTAGGTCAATATTTCAGAGCAGACAAATATGCCTGTAGCCCAGATCCAGCCCAAGAGCAGCCAGCTGGACCCTTCGGATGTAAAATTGAGTTTTCTTTCTTGGGAAATTCACAATCTACTTGGAATAATAAAATATGCACTGGAGAACTATAACTCAAGGGGAAAACTGGAAGACAATGTCATGGGTGGAATTCTGTCCCCTCCAAAAATGATATGTGGAGGACTTCACCCCCAGTACCTCAGAATGGGATTTTATTTGAAAATAGGACTGTTGAGGATATAATTATTTAAGTTGGGGTCGCACTGGAGTGGGAAGGGCCCCTAATCCAAAATAACTGGTGTCCTTATAAAAAGAAAGCCCTCTGAGGACACAGACACAGAAGCAGAAGCCCTAGAAACAATGAGGGGAGTAGAGTTACATAACTACAAGCCAAGGAGTGCCGGGATTGCCAGCAAACCACCGGAAGTCTGGAAGAGGCAAGGGAGGCTTCTCCCTGAAGCTTTCAAAGGGAGCGGAGTCATGGAGACACCTTGATTTGGGATCCAGTCCCAGAACTGAGACAATATATTTCTGTTGTTTGAAGCCCCCCAGTTCGGGCAGTTTCTTAGGACAGCCCCAGGAAACTCCACACTGCTGTGTTGTTACCACTCAGAGGTCAGTTTGTGCATTAAATTTGGTGCCAGAAGACTGAGGTTCAAATCTTGGCTCTGCCATTTCCAAGTTGTATGCTGTTTGGTATGGAGTCTCCTTTGCATATAACAATGACGGCGATAGTCACGACAAGATCACAAAAAAAGTTCTGCCTCACATAACAATTGTAAGGATTTAAAAGGTGTTTATAGGGGTTGGTTTTTCACTTGTGCAAATCTTGCATGTGTGTGTGTGTGTGTGTGTGTGTGTGATCACTATCATACCAGTCTTCGGCATATTGTCCATGCGTCCGGACTCTGAGAAAGAAGGGACATCATTGGTGAGTAGAATGTGCCTATCAGCCATGACAGAGACAAAATCTCAGTTCCATTCAGAAAGCCTACAAGGAAATGCATCCAAGGAAAACCAGGTCTTCTTGTCCTCAGATAATCAGGAAGATTCCTTTCACTACTTCAGGCAAAGGCATCCGGCCTAGCCACCCTAGCTGCATTTCTTTCCTTACTTCTTGACTGGCCATTGTTTTTGATAGACCCGAGTTTTGCAAGCAGTTTAGTTAGGAAAGAAAAATGAATCTGCATGCCCAACTGTTTTCATCACTATGGTATTTGGTTTTTGTGATTTAGTATATCAGTTTCAAGCAAAAGGAAATATATGTCTCTTTGGCAGGTGTTTTCACTGATAAATTTCACGGGGTGACCTTGGGAAAGTGAACAATTTGCCCTTCTGTGCTTTCCTTACGTAAAGTCATTTTGTGTCCCCACCCATTCAGGTCTTGTTCCTGTGATGACTTTGTTCAAGTTCTTCTGGTAGTGGGGTCCTCAGATCTCTATCCTACTGTGCAGCAAAACCGTGTGTTCTGTACACAGCTCTGAGGCACTGTCCCCTCCTTTGTTTCATGTATTATTCTTCTGCTAGTGGATCCCAAGCTTATATTAGCCTACAGGAGTCAGGAGATAGAGATCACATTCTATCCACTTGGAGAGATTTATCAAGATTCAGGTTCCTAGATCTTACCCAGCCCCAGTGAAAGAGAAACACTGATTAGACCCGTTCCATGTAATTCTAATGTGCATCCAGATTTCAGCAAATAATGCCCCAGGGGTTGCTTTTGCAGGGATGAAAGACAGACCCAGGTGTAAATTTCAGGGGTCTTAATGTCCATCTAGCTCTCCTTTTCCTAATCTTCTGATCTAAGCCAAAGTTTTTTCTTTTCTTTAAACATTTATTTATTTATTTAGTTATTTGTCAAAGAGACAGAGAGAAAGGATGCACAAACAGGGGGAGTGGCAGGCAGAGAGAGAAGCAGGCTCCCCGTTGAGCAAGGAACCCGATGTGGGACTTGATCCCAAGACCCTAGAATCATGACCTGAGCCAAAGGCAGATGCTTAGCCAACTGAGCCACCCAGGCACCCCTGATCTATGCCAAAGTTAGTTAAAAGCCTTAGCCATAAGGGGGAACCACATGCAGGGACTCTGGCTCTCTCAAAGAAAAAAAATGTGAGGGGGCAACTGGGTGGCCCAGTTGCTTGAGCCATGGACTCTTGGTTTCAGCTCAGGTTATGATCTCAGGGTCATGAGATCGAGCCCCAAGTTGGGCTCCATGCTCAGCACGGAGTCTGCTTGAGATTCTTTCTCTCCCTCCCCTCTTTCCCTCCCCACTGTGTTCTCTCTCTCGATCAGATGAATAAGTAAATCCTTAAAAAACAGATAAAAGAAAAAAAAAGAAAAGAATGTGAGGTGAGAGAGTCCCTCTCATCCTCAAGGTTCAGCATCCACAAATAACCAAAAAAATGACATAATCATTCAAGAGTTCCTTGTTGATGAAATCCTTACTATATCCTCACACTTGTATCAGTAACATAAGAGTTGGACCCGCCATTTTGTAAGCGATGAAAGAGTTGTATGAGAGAAGTCGCGTGACTTCTTCAAGGTCTTACTGCTAGTAATTGACAGAAATAGCTTTCTCAAACATTTCAGCCAGCACCAGCATACACCATAGGCTTCACCACTTAAGACAGCCAGGAGGAAATAACCAGACACATATACACAGCATCCCAGCCCCCAACCCCTCCCTCCAGCAACATCTGTCTAGCAATAAAGATCAGAATCGTCTTAACCTCCACAGAACCACACATGTATAGAGGTCAAGCAAACAAGAAAAACAAGTTTATCATCATGCACTCAATTTAAAAATGTTTCAACAATATGTGAACATCCAGGGAAAGTAGGAAAGGAAAACCATTTAAATACAATGGGCCAGTACTTCTCAAACTTTAATATGGATATTAATTATCCAGCAAGGCAGGCAGGATAATGCCCCCCCAAAGATGTCTGTACCCTGAGAGCCTGTGAATATGTTACCTTACTTGGCTCAAGGGACTTTGATGATAGGATTAAGTGAAGGAACTTGAGAAAGGAAAATTGTTTGGATCATCTAGATGTGACCCCAAGGACGGTGGGAAGGTCAGAGTCAGAAGAAGACAGGACAAGAAAACTAGAAGCTGGAGGTCGGAATCAGAGAAAGCGATCTGAAGATGTTGCTACAATGTTGGTTTTAGATGGAACGTAGGGCCACAAGGCAAGGAGTGTGGGAAGCCTCTAAAAGCTGGAAAAGGTGCAGAATGGATTCTCCTCTAGAACTTCCAGGAGGAACACAGCCCTGCCAACACCTTGATTTTAGCCCAGTGAGACCCACTTCAGACTTCTGACATTTGGAACTACAAGATTAATTAAGCTCCTTGGATCAGTGTAAACTTTTGGATTGGGTAGCTTAAAAAAAAAAACTCAGTTGTACAAATACAAGTTGTGAGAGATATGGCAAGGCATCTACTTGGAAAAAGAACCAATAGTTCCAAGTCCGGGTGTTCATTTATCTTCTCCCTCCTCACATTTCTGCTGCCCTATTTCCACCGTGAGACACAGTGCCTGCCATAGAATAGGCCCTCTTATGTGAAGGAAGGAAGGAACGAACAAATGAACAAACTAAAAAAATTAAGAAAACTCTTAGTTCTTTTGTCTTAATTTTCTCAGACTGGCCTCTGTGTTCCAAGCAGATGAAAGCAATATGAATACTGATCTTTCCCATCCCTGTTCAAGATTTCTCCCCCAGTTCTGAAAAGCCTTGTGGTCCATTCCCAAGAAGCAGTCTCTGAGAAGATTGGCAGGTAGGAAGCTTCTGGAGTTGTGCTTGCAGGATCCCTAGGGGTGGCGGTGTGGAAAACAGAGGACGGAGTGGCCCGCAACGCAGACTCAAGAGAGTCCCCAGCTGGTTCCCACAGGGAGCTCAGGGGTCAGTGGGTCCTGCAGAGTCATCCTGGGCCAAGGGCTCCTGGTTTAACAACCAGTCACTGAACCGGCTACACCCTCATAATGGCCAGTCATTGAGGGCAGCTGCCCCCCAGGGGAACATAGACTGGAGATGACGCCGTTCTGTTCCAGGCGAGCCCCAGAGAAGGATCGGCTGAGAGCTGTGGACCTTGAAAGCTTCTAGCAACGGGGGAAGGAGTGGGCCAGTTGTGATAGGTGGGGCTCCAGGCGGACTCCACAACCTTCACCACACATGCCTTCTGTTTCCTCAGGCAATAGGGGAAAGAGACTATTAAACCAAGCAAAGCTCAGAGTAGAGCTCTGTGTCACACCTGTATGAACTAGAGAGGAATAAAGATGCAGAGAGAACACTGATGTGGAAGAGTCCAGAAAGAGGAGAACTGGGATGGCCTTGAGAGTGGGCACAGAGCCTGTCTTAGAGATAGGGTTCTTCTGAGGTGGGACGTGTGGTGAGGCATCGAGAGTACGGAGGAGTGAGGTGCACGTTCGGAGCAGCTCATGGGCGAAGGCCACAATGTAACCAGGGAGAAGGAGAACAAGGGGGTCCACGTGGGGTAAGCATAATAAGAATCTCATCAGAAAAGAATGGGTGGGTCGCTGGGGCCCAGTCGTGGGGTTTTATGTCTTTCTTCCAGTAGCCTCAAAATGGAGTAGGGACAGCACACAACAGTTCAGAGCTGGCGAAGCAAGGGTGTCAGGGGGCACTAGGGTGTGAGAATCCGGGGAGCCGGTGAGATGGTGACTGAAACGGGCCACCTTGGAGTCAGCTCATTGAGGAGGCCCAGGGGGACGGACAGAGATAGGAGATCAGACAGACCATGCCACAAAGTCCTAAGGAGACCATCCAGCAGCTTGGACGATTTCAGGGAGCAGGTGAACCAAAAGGTGGGAGCTGCCAAGGGGAATTTCAGAGATCATGTCTGTAGTGGTGGAGGGTGAAGAGGAGCCCATGCAGGGCGTGGCGAGGAGTAATGTCCTGCGGGAAGGCCGGGTACTCTGTTTAAAACGGTGTCATCACGGCCACAGTCATGTATGTGTGCAAAAGTTCAGACTGCATATTGAATAAAAAGGCGAGTCCACTTTCAAACCACTTGGCTCCTAGCCAAAGCCCGATCCCCTCCCTGAAATGCAACCACAGGCAATTTGTAGTATCCTTCAGAAGTCTGGTTCTGCATTCTAGACTACGCATGTGTGATCTCATCTCTGCAAGGAAAATTATATATACAGAGATTCTACACACATGGTTTATACATATAATACATTTATTCCCTAGAGGGTCATCTTATATATATTATCATATATCTTAATGGGCCCCTGCTTCACTCTTGGCCGGACTTAGCCCACATTGTGAGAATGACAATTCTGACCTGGCCTGTTTCTCTTGACTCGTGGCTAGAGCCACAAGTTAGAAAGATGGGAATTCCTGTGGGAAAGAGTGGTTTCAGGAGGGCAGCCCTAGCAACAGGCATGGGCAAAGCTGTCCCAGAAAGGGCTCCTCTTTCCCCCCTGCACAAAGTCAGAACAAGTGAGTCCCGATGGGTTAGCCATGAGGATGGCTAACGTTTTCCTATTTCTGGGTGAGAGTTGTTAGCCTTGCTTCCTGGAATCTAAACAAAGTTCAAAACAAAATTCTAAACAAAGGGATCCTCTGCTTCCCCAGATCTCGAGTCCATTCCCTGAGAGGAGGGAGCCAAGATACTCCTCCTCTGATGATTTTCCCAGCAGAGCCCCATGCCTTCCTCCTGCACCTTCCTGGTCCAATTGTTGTGAACATCCTCATGGGAGTAGATTTTTATTCCTATTAACCCCTTTCTTCACATCCTCATAATGATGCAAGGAAAAGATTGTTTTCTTAATAGAAATTATTCGGGGCTTTTAGATGGCCCACAGTTCAATGGTCTCCCCTAAAAGCCTAATCTATCAGCATACAGCTGAGCAAGGTGAAGGGGAGTCTAGACCAAGGTGAGGGGCCCCACATCCAAGCCTGATGCTGTGCCTGCCTCAGCGGGAGGCTGAGAGGCTGCATGGTGGATTCAAGGGTGGGGCTCGTCAGCTGTCAAATGAGAAAGGAACTCCTGACATAAGGGTTTTCCATAGCGGCTGTGAAGAGAAAAGTAGAAAGATCCCTGAAAGCATTTTGTTAATTTGAAGCACTGGGAAGCATGGCATGTGTTTCTTTAAACTGAGTCCATGCAACTAGGGGAAATCTTTGGTCAAAGAGAGGGAAATTCATCTCAGCCTGGAATAAAGGGAAAGAATTCAAGACCAGGTAGCCTTTCTCTATGAAGTTAGATTGCTTTGAAAGCCCTTTCATTCAGATCCTCATAAGCCGGTGAAGGGAAGAGGCAGGGTGAAATGCTTATTGCATTTGCAAGAGAAGGGATGGGGAATGAGAAGGAGGCCTGCTGTCCTCAGCTTGGTCCCTACATGAGTGCTTCTCAGCAAGGAGAAGGAAATGGAAACCTGGGACAAAGACCAGCTTCAATTAGCATCCTTGTAATTGGCCAAGAGGAAGGACCACGCCCTGCGATCCACAGGGCAACAGAGATCCCCACACATTCCCAGGCAGGGAAAGGCTGATAGGACAAACTGTGGGAAGGTCCAGCAGGCCTGCATTAAAAGAGAGATGATGGGCTTGTCACATGGGTAGGTATAATAATAATAATAATAATAATAATAATATAATATATAATATATATAAATATAATATGTAATATAATATAATAATATAATAATGATAATGCAAGTTAACATACATGGACAACTTCATACGGATGCACCACACGAGTATTTTAAAAGATTTACTCATTTAACACACACAGCCACCCAGAGAGGCAGGTCCTATCATTATGTCCATCTAAAGGTGAAGAACTTGGGGGTCTAGGAAGCCAAGTAGATTTCCAATGTTTGCATAGCTGGCAAGTGGTAGAGTCGGGATTCAGAACTCAGTGGACTGAATCCAGAGCTGGGCTCTTGACTGGGACACCACTGAGTTTTCCTAATCTTTCATCTGGCAAAGAATAATGCAATCTACATTTATAGAGTCCCAGAGTATGAAGAGTGGAAGAAATCCTGAAGATGACCTGAGGATTTCATTCAAAAGAGTTTGATTAAGCACAAGCTATGGGCAGGCACTAGGTTGGGATCTAGGTTGGGGTGGGGAGAGTAGCCCAGTGATAGAATCAACAGACAGGGTAACTTCTTTCATGGAGCTAACATTTCATTGGAGGGGAAAGATAACAAATAAGCAACAAATTAATTAGCAATGGAAGTGGAAGGTGGATAGGTAAAGTGACAGAAAATGCCAGGATATAACATCATAGGCTTGGGAAACCCCTGATTTCTCCATCCACTTGTCCAGTCACCACCTTTTACATTTGAAGAAAACTGAAGTACCAAACCTATACTCTGGGAGCTACAAAACATCATTGAAAGAAATTAAAGCTCTCAATGAAGGAAAAACATCTATGGTCATGAATCTAGAAGACTTAATTTTGTTAAGATGGCAGGACTCCCCAAATTAATCTATAGATTCAACATAATCTCTATCAAAATCCCAGCAGCTCCTTCTCTGGAAATTGACAAGCTGACACTAAAATTCATATAGAGACTTAGGAACCCAGAATGGCCAAAACAGTCTTGAAAACAAAGTGTAAAGTTCTCAATTTTATACTTCTTGATCTCAAAAGTTACTGTAAAGCAATGGTAATCAAGACAGTAAAGTACTAATATAAGGATAGATCATTGTAATAGAATTGAGCCCATGTCAATTAATTTTCCACAAGGGTACCTAATCAATGGAGGGAAAAATAGTCTTTCAACAAATGGTGCTGGGAGAATTGCATGACCACATGCAAAAGAATGAAGTTGGATCCCTACCTCACACTGTATATATAAATTAACTCACAGTAATGGAAATAGAGCATTGCCTTTAACTAATGAAATTGGTTCATTTTGATAATGAGACAGCTTTTGACCTTCTGAAGAAAGTGTCAAATTTTTGCCCTCAAAAGGACGGGGAAAAAAGAGCCGACACTTTCCTTGTGACCCTGTGTTAAACATGATACATATAACAATCCCACAACCAGCTCTGATCACCTTCTCTCAAATAGCAGAATGTCATCCTTGTTGCTGAGACTGTGCTATGAGCTCCAGGGTAAGCTAAGGTGGTCACCACCCCCCCTAACAGAGCTAAAGTAAATCAAGCCTTCCTTTACTGAGGGACCCCTCAACCACATTATATCCTCAAACCACAGTAGAGTCAAGAGGTTGGTCAGGCCTGGCTTCCTATTCACCCTGCTTCCACTAAGTATAAGACAAGATGTTCTATGTAACCCTGGGGTTTTTTTATACCAATTGTACCAAACAACTATTATCCATGTCATCGACTAAGTTATGACCATATCTCCAAATTCATGAATAGGACTAGAACAACCCTATTCACAGTTTTATTTTTTTTAAGATTTTATTTATTTGACAGACAGAGATCACAAGTAGGCAGAGAGAGGCAGGCAGAGAGAGAGGAGGAAGCAGGCTCCCCGCTGAGCAGAGAGCCCCATGCAGGGCTCAATCTCAGGACCCTGAGATCATGACCTAAGCCGAAGGCAGAGGCTTAACCCACTGAGCCAGGCGCCCCCCTATTCACAGCTTAAAAGATCCTATTGATCTTGAGGAGCTTGGCCTTCAGAAGATACTAAAAACATACAATCAGCTGGTAGGCAGATGTTATATCAATATGGGCAACCTACAGAGAAGCAGGCCCACTCCAATCTTCTGTCATTTTCCGAAAACTAAAGAGAATATCTCACCTCATCACTGAAAATGTTAGCATTTCTTACACCTGAATTAAGGCCCAAGGAGGGTGGGGAGAAGAGGAGGAGTCACTGCAAGGCCTCAGACCTGCGACTTCTTGCCCTTCACAATGGGAAGTGGTAGAAGACCATCAACCCTCACTCTTCATGGGTGAATCCTGACTCCTCATCTCATTGATTCATAATATAATTATGCTCTCAAGTAAGTAGCACTGTCACTAGCTCATCCGTGTGGACCTGGACTGAGCATTTGCCTAGTAGATTGAAGTCAGAATGAAAATGTCCCTCCCAATAGCACTTTCTCTTAGAAAACAGAGCAAAGCCCTTTCCCTAACCCTATCCTTTTTGAGGCTACACGGTCCCCAATTTCATAAGAAATAGAGAAAAGGTTACCATAAATGTAAAGGTTAGAAAGGGTCCATTAGATGCAATTCCTTTATACTTTGGCAATTTCAGCAAAAACTCGAGGGACGGGTGACACAACGTTGACAAACCATGAAGCAAGGCTGACTCAAGTCAGAAGGAAGCTTGTACAACTGTTACAACAAGTTCATTGTGAAGCATTAAGGAAAGAAAGAATGGCTATGGGATGGGAAGTGGGGTTGAAGGAATGTCAGGGGGCTGGAAGAAAATTATCATAAACAATAGAGATCTTTATGCCCGCCCTGCTAGGCACAAGCCTAGCTTGGCTAAAACTAGCTTTGCTAGCCAAGCTTGGCCCAAATTAGCTTTCCTGCTGGTAGAGTTAGCATAGAAATAAAGAATTTTCAAATTAGAAGTTCTTTTAGAAAAGACCCAGCCTAGAACATATCTATCTAGCTTTTAAAGCCCCTATCTGAAAATCTATCTGAAAAGACTTTTCTTTTAGCTCAGAATCATTTTTTTAGCAGAGATATAACTTGGAGCTCAATAATTAACAACAAAGACCACTTTGTGCATGCTTATTTTGAACCAGGCATGGAGTGCTTTGTGTATATCTCATTTGTCCCCACAACAGTCCAGCGAGTCAGCACTGTAATTGTTTCCTTTTTACAGATGAAGAAACTGAGGTACACAAGGATGAAGTACTTGCCAGGGTCACACAGATTGGTTGCTATAGTGTAGGACACAAGAAGAGCTTCCCTGTTGGAAGCAGGGTAGAGGGCAGGATTCAGAGTGAGGAAACTGTCACTATCCCTGCTGCTCATCCTGCTCACCCCACAGCTCACACGACCCTGTTTGAAGACCTCTGATGAGAAAATTGGGAGATGGAGGTAGAAAATGGCAGCAGCAGCTGGGTCCTGAGTTTCTGGGCTGCTAGGCGGTCCAGGGCACAGCTGGGGCTGCCCGTGTCTCATAGTAGTCATGGAGAGGAAGGGTCAGCTCACAGGGGGAAGGCCCTTACCTACTCTGTGACACTCCCCAGCATGGGGGTGAGCATGCTGAATGTCTTCCTGAAGTTGCATCACGGAGAGCAGGAGAGACCCCAGTATGTCACTTACCCTGTCTCCACATGAGGGCCAAGCCCTTTCCCTGGGGGAAAGGACTCTATCCTTAACCCTCATGAGAATCCACTTCTGACCGGCTATGAGGAGATGAATAAGGAGAATCTGGACCACTACGCAGTGGGGACCACAGCACCGGTTTGGACCATCACTCTGTCCAGAGACCAGAAAAGAATATGGGACCTTAAGCTCACTTCCTTACTTATATCAAGTGATGAGCCATATACTGAGCTTCCATCCCTTTGCTTATGGCAGGAGATGGCTTAAATAAATAACCTAGATTGTTTGGGGAAAAAAATAAGAGAAGGAAAGAAAACCAGAAGATAAACTGAGTTACTAAAGGTCAAGGAAGGATAAAAATGTGACAAAGATAAATATTTTAATACATACTTACTTTTTAAGGAAAGAAAGGGAAATCCTCAAGATCCAGAAACAAGCATAGAAATTGAAGACCTATGAATAAATGGGAGCAGATGCCATGGGAACCATGGGGGTTCTCAGTCAGATGAGTCAGAGCTGGGGCTGGCATCCTAATTCCCCTTCCGCCTTCCTAGAGATGACTTTGGGCTTAGGTCAAGCAGGGGAGCTGGAAGGTTGCTCCCTACATACAGCTTAAAGTCTGGAAGTGTTGCTATTCCATCAAAAAGGGATTCGAAAACTTCCTTCCACCTTCCAAGGACACCCCAGAGGAGCTATGTGTCTGCCTGAGGACTTGTGTGGAAAAATCAAAACCCAGTCCTGCTCCTTGAGAAGGTATGAGATCTGAATCTATCCTAAAGGCTCTAGGTATCCCAGTCAAGGGGCAAAAACTAGCCCCTGCATGTTAATTCTCTAGAGAGACAACAGAAACAATTATAAAAACGACTCTTCCACAGTGTAGGGTTCATGAGAAACCCAATTTTTTTTAATGTTAAATAGTAGCTCAGAGTATGGTTGACCCTTGAATAACACGGGTTTGAACTGCATGGGTTCACTTAAGTGTATTTTTGATAAATAGAGTACTGTAAATGTATTTTTCTCTTCCTTATGATTTTCTCTTTTTTTGAAGATTATTTATTTGTTTGTTTATTTATTCATGAAAGACCGAAACAGAGAGGCAGAGGGAGAAGAAGACTCCCCACTGAGCACGGGGCCCAATGCGGGACTTGATCCCAGGACGCTGGGATCATGACCTGAGCCAGAGGCAGATGCTTAACCATCTGAGCCCCGCAGGCACCCCTCTCTTTTTTTAAACTCAAAACATTTAATTGGTTGATTTCCACAAGCTGTACATGAAGTTTCTAACCATCACAATTCAATGAAGTACAAAATGGTACATCTTAGGCTGCAGGAAGGGAAGGCAAGCAACCGTGGTGGCTGGTCCAAGGGTAGGAGTGGGGGAAGTTGGTTAAAATGAACCCCTCATTTCAGTGTGCAAAGGACTTACTCTGATCGCTATTAAATTGTATTGAAAACAAGTGGACCAAATAAAAAGCAAATACTACTCTATGTTGGGGTGGAAATGGGAAGAAAGAACGAGTCCTTCAAAGCAGGAGGGAGACAGTGGGAGAAAGGTTCTGTGGTTCACGCCGCTTCATTTCTACTTTCGGTGGTCTCAGGAAGGGCCAGTTTTTCTTCTCTTTCTGAGCCTTTGGATATGCTTGGAAGGTTCCCCAGCTGGCCACATGATCATCTCGACTTTCTTCAAAGTTTTTCTGCCGCTCCCTTTCTCATTTGGCTTTTTCTCCAGCTTCTATCTCTTCTTCCCTTTGTTGCTTCCTTTCATGCATCTCTTTGACTCCTCTTTCCTTTTAATTTCCAGGTCAGCAAAGAGTTTTATGGTCTGGTTTTTTTTTTTTTTTAAGATTTTATTCATTTATTTGAGACAGAGGGAGAGCGGCACGCGTGCGTGCACAAGCGGAGGGGAGGGGCAGAGGGAGAGGAAGAAGCAGACTCCCCACTGAGCAGGGAGCCTGTTAGAGGTTCCATCCCAGGTCCCTGGAACTATGACCTGAGCCAAAAGGCAGGGACCCCTGGTCTGTTCTTATATACTGCTTGTTTGAACAGCCCAGAATCATCCTCCCCCACATTTGTGGGTTTTCCTTCACCTTTCATTGCTTCTTTCACTCTCATTGTGTGATCTATGTATTCTTTTCCTGCTTGAATGGTATCCACAGCCCTTTCTTTGGTTCCTGACCCAGGAGCAACTTGTAAACTTTGTCCACAGCCTCAAAAGACTTTTGTGCTTTCAACATCATCTTGATTCCGGTCAAGATACACTAATATGGAACACTGTTGAAACTTCTTTTTTATTCCTTCATCTGTCACTTCAGGATCCATCTGAAGAACCTCAGATGAGTTCTAAGTGAAGTTAGAGGAACCAGGACAGGTCAGTCTTTCAAGCTGATTTTTGGATATGAGAACTAAATCTCTCTTCTCTATTTGTTTCACTTCATTGTAGAAGGTCATAAATGCTTCCTCAGGTCTCCCTCTCCCAGCAGGAGCCCCACTCTTTCCTGGGGTCACCATTTCTCCTTCCTGATGATTGTCTTAACTATGTTTTCTTTTCTCAAGCTTACTTTATTGTAAGAATACAGTATATAATACATAGAACATACAAAATATGTGTTAATCAACTGTTTATGTTATCAGCAGGGGTTCTGGTCAATAGTGGGCATTAATAGTTAAATTTGGGAGATTCAAAAGTTACACACAGATTTTCAACTGTGCAAGGGGTCAGCTAACCCCTGCATTGTTCAAGGGTCAACCGTAGATCATAGAGAGATACAAATCACACAAGAAAATTAACTACTGAGACAGAAAGCCAGCAGATGCAGCCAACCCATATATCAGCATTGCAAGAATGGGAAATAATAGAGTTGGAAATGAAAGAATAAGCAGGTCAAAGTAATTTAAAAGATTTTTAAACTGGGGCACCCAGATGGCTCAGTTGGTTAAATGTCTGACTCTTGATCTTGGCTCAGATCTCAATCTCAGGGTAGTGAGTTCAAGCCCTATGTTGGACTCCACACTGGGCATGGCCTACTTAAATATATATATATGTATATATATATTTTTTTTTAACCTAGGAACCATAATGAAAGAATAGACTATTATGGGAATAGGAAGAGACAGATTTGATAAATAGCAAAATTCAACTCCTGGAAACAAAAAACAAACTCCCTTCAATTAAGGACTCACTGGATAAGTCAAACAAAAGATTCAGCATAGCAGAGGAAAAAATTCATGAACCCAAGCACAGATCTGCAGAAACCACTCAGAATGTAGCATGGGGAAATAAGGAAATGGAAGAATTCACCAAGAAAAATGGAAGATAGAATGAGATGCCCAGCATGATCTACTAAAACTTCCACAGGAGGGACTCACAATCGGTATTCACAAAGAAAATGATGGAGAATATTCCAGAATTGAAGACATGAATCTTCAGATTGAAAATGCACACCAAGTTCTCAAGAGGGTAAGTAAAAATAATAGGTCTTGTTAAATATGATTTCTATTTCTTTAAAGGCTTTATGTGTTCAGGTCTTTCCCCCAATTCTTCTTACTGGGTTTAATTTCTACTTCATCTAAATGTTCAATTTTACTGAATGAAAGAACTAAAGAAAAGTATAAGAATATAGATTAATAAGATAAAAAACAAATACTATATAAGGGAGGAAAGAATAGTAATAAATGATAAAATCAGTGAGATATTTCTGTGTTTTTAGAGTTCACTTCCTAAGTGCTCTTGCTGTAGAACTAGTTACTGCTTGCTTCTGTGACTGAACAGACTACTTTCCCATGTGCAAATCAGAAATCTGCTTCTGGGTTATTTCATTCTCAGTGAACTGTCTATGCAGTCAGTAAAGTTGCCCAGGGAGATAGACCAGCACAGGGAGGGAGCCTGTGGGAAGTGAAGGAGACCAGAAAATACCAGAAACCTGATACCAAACCAAAGGAACACAGACTAACAGTGACACCCAGTGGCCAGACCCCCTGCATAGCCCACAAGATGATTCCCAGGACCTCCACATCCTGGCTGTGGCTTTGTGGCCATGTGGTTTGTGGGCTTTTTCTCTTATTGCTGTGTTTTGGGGAGGTCTGTGATCTAGAGCGTGTTTGGGTGGGGGGATGATCCAGTTTCCCTCTTCCCTCCTTCTTCCACCTCTCCCCATCTCCTGGCCCACTCTCCCTTTCCCTAGGCAATGTGCAGTCTCTGGGGATGGGATGCCACAGTGACCAGGTGGAGAAGCCAACAGAAGACACTGTAGAAATAAGAAGTTCTCATTCCACCACTGCAGTACAGGGGGCAACATTCCTCATGGCTAGAGTGGATCCTCTTCAACTAAGCCGGCTAAAATGTAATAAATTAATTGAGTGGTACTAACTTACTGAAATTCAGGGAGGGGATACAAGATACTGGAGTGCTGGTATAGACAATCCATTTCATCACAAAAAGGCCCTGATGAAATTAGACCTGGTTAGATCCAACTCATTTCTGCAAACAGAACTGCGGGTATGTTTCTAAACTCTCGAGCAACAGCCAGCTTGGAGATTATGCTAAGGAAATGCTGGCCGAGATGCAAAAGCTCATAAGAAAATTATAAAATCTGACACCTGTCCCACCATCCAATTGCAGTGGTCTCTCAAGTTACCACCAATAATAACCACAAAATAAGAACTAGCCCGTATTGATCATACACATACACAGTGGGCCAGGAACCACCCTAAGGGTCTCACGCATTAGCTCATTTAGATTCATGACAATCCTATTGGGCAAGTATTAATATTATACACATTTTACAGATGAGAAAACTGAGCCGTAGGCAGAGAAATCAATGTGTCCTAAGTCATACAGATGGCAAACTGATGGAAACATATGACGTTCTCACATGGCCCCCAAATACCTTTGAGGCAGCCTGAACCTTGGAGGATATAGATGATCCCAGGTGAAAACATGACGGAGGGTATCAAAAGTCGTGGGAAAGAAACAGATGAAGACTTGGCAGTCAAATATGCAATGTATGCTTAGCAGATAATACGAGTCCATATGAACTATGGCAAAAAAAAATTATATGGAATGGATTATCATGAGTCATGATAGTAGGGGGTGGAACATGGCAGGCAGATTGGGCTGCATTTCCTATGTCAGCCTGAAGAGATTTAAATTAACCTTGTAGGCAGCAGTAAGTGATGGAAGATTTATAAACAAGTAAATGTCATAGCCAAAATTAATTACAACGATGTATTTGGTTGTGGTGTCTAGACCATATGCAGATGAAGTACGAGTTTGAGTATGGGTCATATTCTTCCACACCTTTGGTCTGTCTCCATAAAGGTACCAAGTGCAGGAGGGAAAAAAAAGCTATAGTGATAGGATATAGTGTTCTCCAAATATTGATTATGTCAAGATGATTGTTTTTCAGATGACCTTTCCTTTTACTGATTTTTTTGTGTTCTTTCAATTGTGTGTGATTTTTTTTGTTGTTGTTGTTGTTTCTTTTCATTACTGAGGGTGTTAAGGCCACCAACTACAATTGTAGAATTTCTGTTCCTCCCTTGAATTCTCTCAATTGCTTCTTTGGACTTTAAGGATCTATTACTGAGCCCACACAGTAATGATGGCATATCTTTTCGTTACCACGGCCACTCCAGCCTTGTTGCTGCTTACGGTTTACATGTCTTTTCCAATCCATTTGTTTTTAATCTGTTTTTATGTTTAAAGTGAAGAGTATTCATTAGGTCTCAACTTTTTTTTAGTTCTGACAACCACTCCCTATGAATCAGAGTGTTGCTTTACAGGGTTCTGGCCCCCATGGTTTGTGATGAGAAATCAGACATCTTTGGAATTATTTTGTAAGGAAAAAGTACTCATGACACTTGTTAAACATGATAAGAAACAGTCTATTCAAGAAGAGACAATTGCAATGGAGTTTTGCAGTAGGGAAGAAAGATCAGCCTCAAGCCCAAATACAACAAAGAAAAGTGAAAACTTATAGCCAAATAGTAGGATAGGGGGAAGTAAGTGGAAAATTATTGAGACAAAACATCATGAATAGGATTCTCGCTAAGCTTGCTCAACAGAGTTCTTGCTGAAGGCAAGCCAGAGTGATAAGATATTGAGGGTAGATGAGGAATTTGATCAGACATCAAGGGTGATCAGATACTAAGTAAGGAATTTTTGCTAAACTGACTCAGCAGGATTCTTCTTTTTATTATTATTATTATCATTATGTTATGTTAGTCACCATACAGTACATCATTAGTTTTGGGTATAGTGTTCCATGATTCATTGTTTACATATAACACCCAGTGCTCCATGCAATACATGCCCTCCTTAATACCCATCACCAGGCTCATCCATCTCCCTACCCCCTCCCCTCTAAAACCCCTCAGTTTGTCAGAATCCACAGCCTTTCTTGGTTCATCTTCCCCTCCAATTCCCCTCCCTTCACTTTTCCCTTCCTTCTCCTAACGTCCTCCATGTCATTCATTATGTTCCACAAGTAAGTGAAACCATATGATAATTGACTTTCTCTGCTTGACTTATTTCACTCAGCATAATCTCCTCCAATTCTATCCATGTTGATACAAAAGTTGGGTGGTCATCCTTTCTGATGGAGGCATATTATTCCATTGTATATATGGACCATATCTTCTTTATCTATTCATCTGTTGAAGCGCATCTTGGCTCTCTCGACAGTTTGGCTATTATGGACATTGCTGCTGTGAACATTGGGGTACAGATGGCCCTTCTTTTCACTACGTCTGTATCTTTGGGGTAAATATCCAGTAGTGCAATTGCAGGATCATAGGGTAACTCTATTTTTAATTTTTTGAGGGATCTCCACACTGCCTTCCAAAGTGGCTGCACCAACTTGCATTCCCACCAACAGTTGAAGAGGATTCCCCTTTCTCCACAGCCTCTCCAACATTTGTTGCTTCTTGCCTTGTTAATCTTTACCATTCTATCTGGTGTAGGATGGTATCTCAATGTGGTTTTGATTTGAATTTCCCTGATGGCTAATGATGAGGAACATTTTTTCGTGTCTGTTAGCCATTCAGCAGGATTCTTCTTAACCTTGGACTAGGTAAGTGGACCAAGGACAGAGCTAAGGTTGGGACCTAATCAGAAAGAAGACTCAGAGGAGCTTGCTTCAGGTTTGGTCAAAGTAGAGAGTTTATCATATTCCCCTGTATGTCGTGTGTCTTTTCCCCTAGCTCTTTCAATATTTTCACTTTACCTTTGGTTTTCAACACCTTGACTATGATGTGACTAGATATAGGTTTCTTCTAATTTATCCTGTGGAGCTTCTTGAATTTGTACCTTTGAGAAGATGTCTGCCCCATTCTCTCTGTCCTCTTATTTGAGGAGTCCAGTTATGCGGGGAGTCTATAGTGTTACACCTTTTGATATCATCTCCCATGTCCCTGAGGCTCTGTTGATTTTTTTAAAACTTTTTTGGAAAAGTTTCAGGTTTACAACAAAGTTGAGAAGATGACACAGAGATTTCCTATAAACCCACTACCCACCCTCATATGCACGGCCTCCCTCGTTAACATGACTCACTAGAATAGTATAATTCTTACCAAGGATAAACCCACATTGACACAACATAATCACCCTAAGTCTATAGTTTTAGGACTCCCTTTTTTTTAATATTTTATTATTTATTTGACAGAGAGAGTGAGATCACAAATAGGCAGAGAGGCAGGCAGAGAGAGAGGGGGAAGCAGGCTCCCTGCTGAGCAGAGAGCCCGATGTGGGGCTCAGTTCCAGGACCCTGAGATCATGACCCAAGCTGAAGGCAGAGGCTTAACCCACTGAGCCACCCAGGTGCCCCAGGACTCATTCTTGGTGTTGGATATGCTATGGCTTTGGACAATGTATAATGACATAGAGCCAACAATATAACATCATATAAAATATTTTCACTGTTTTAAAAATCCCCTGGGCTCTGCTTATTCATCACAACCCTCCTCCTCCATAACCACAGATCATTTCACTGTCTCCATAGTTTTGCCTTTTCCAGAGTGTCATATAGTTGGAATCATACAGTACATAGACTTTTCAGAGTGACTTCTTTCACTTAGTGATATGGACTTAATTTTCCTCCATCTTTCTATGGCTTGATAACTTATTTCTTTTTAGCACTGAACAATATTCTGTTGTCTGGATGAGCCACAGTTTATTTATCCTTTTACCTACCGAAGGACATCTTGGTTGCTTCCAACTTTTGGCAATTATAAACCTATTATAAATATCCATGTGCAATTTTTTACTTGAACACAAAATTTCAACTACCTAGACCAACTACCTTTACACCAAGAGGTAAAATTACTGGATCTTATGATAAGAGTATATTTAGTTTTCCCACTGCCTTCGGCTCGGGTCATGATCTCAGGGTCCTGGGATCGAGTCCCGCATCGGGCTCTCTGCTCAGCAGGGAGCCTACTTCCTCCTCTCTCTCTCTCTCTCTGCCTGCCTCTCTGCCTACTTGTGATCTCCATCTGTCCAATAAATAAATAAATACAATCTTAAAAAAAAAAGAGTATATTTAGTTTTCTATGAAACCACTAAACTGTATTCCAAATTGTCGGTACCATTTGCATTTCCAAAAACAATGAACGAGAATTCCTGTTGCTCCACATCCTCACCAGCATTTGGTGGTGTTAGTGTTCTAGATGTTAGTCATTCTACTACATATGTAGTGGTATTAATTTGCATTTCCCTAATGACAAATGATGAAGAACATCTTTTCATATGTCTATTTCCTTCTGCATGCCTTATTTGGTGAGGTGTCTGTTAAGGTCTTTGGCCTATTCTTTAATTGGGCTGTTTTCTTATTGTTGAGTTTTAATAGTTCTTTGCGTATTTTGGACACCAGACCTTTATCAGATATATTCTTTGCAAATGTGTTCTCCCAGTCCGTGGCTTGTCTTCTCATTCTCTTGACATTGTCTTTCCCAAAAGCAGTTGTTTTGTTTTGTTTTTAACTTTAATATAGTCCAGTTTATCAATTATTTCTTCCATGGATCATGTCTTTGGTGTAGTATCTAAGAAGACATCACTATACCCAAGGTGATCTAGGCTTTCTCCTATGTTATCTAGGAGTTTTATAGTTTCATGTTTTACGTTTGGGGCTGTCATTCATTTTGATTAATTATTGGGAAGGGTGTAAGGTCTGTGTCTACACCAGACACAAGTCTAGGTGTCCAGTTATCTCAGCACCATTTGTTGAGAAGACTATCTTTGTTCCATTCTTTTGCCTTTGCCCCTCTATCAAATATCAGTTGACTACATTTACAGGAGTCCATTTCCTGGCCTCTCTATTCTGCTCCATTAATCTATTTGTTTTTTGCCAATACCACACTGTCTTGATTACTGAAGCTTTATAGTAAGTCTTGGAATCAGGTAGCATCAGTCCTCCAATTTTGTTCTTCTCTTTCAATATTGTGTTAGCTATTCTGAGTCATTTGACTCTCCAAAAAATTTTAGAATCAGTTTGTCAATATCCATAAAATAACTTGCTGGGATTTTTATTGAGATTGCATTGAATCTATAGATCAAGTTAGGAAGAACAGACAGCTTAACAATATTGAGTCTTCCTATTCATGAACATGGAATATATCTCCATTTATGTAGTTCTTCTTTGATTTCATTTATCAGAGTCAGATAAATGATTTCATTTATCACATTTCCTTATAAAGAACTTGTACATATTTTGTTAAATTTAAACTCAAGTATTTCCTTCTGGTGGGTGCTAATGTAAACGGTATTGTGTTTTTAATTTGAATTCCACTTGTTCATTGTGAGTATTTAGAAAAGCAATTGACTTTATATGTTAACCTTGTATCTTACAACCTTGCTATAATCACTTATTCTATGTAGGTGATGAATGACAGTTTTAAGTCTTCCTTCCCAACCTGTATACCTTTAGTTTCCTTTTTTTGCCTTACTCATTAGCAAAGACTTCCAGTATAATGTTGAAACATTGCTTGCCTTGTACCTGATCTTAGAAGGACATACTTGCCTTGTACCTGATCTTATAAGGAAAGTCTTGAGTTTCTCACAATTAAGTATGATGTTAGCTGTAGGTTTCTTATAGTTTTTATCAAGTTGAGACAGTTTCCCTCTATTCCTAGCTTACTAAGAGTTTTTATCATGCATGAGTGTTAGATTTTATTAAATGCTTTTTCTGCTTCTATTCACATGATCATGTGATTTTTCTATGGGATAGATTACATTAATTGATTTTGAATATTAAACCTGTTTGCATATCTAGGATAAATCGCAGTTGGTCATGGTATATATGTCTTTTTATACTTTTTTTTTATTCAATTTGTTAATATTTTGTTGAGGACTTCTGCATCTATGCCCATGAAAGATATTGGCCTGTTTTTGTCTGGTTTGGATGAGGTAATGCTGGCATCATAGATTGAATTAAGAAGTATTTCCTCTGCCTCTATCTTCTAAAAAATTTTAGAGCTTTGATATAATTTCTAACTTAAACATCTGGTACAATTCACCCATGAACCCATCTGGGTCTGGTTCTTGCTGTTTTGAAAGGTTCTTAATTATTGATTCAATTTCTTTAATAGATATGGTCCTATTCGAACCATCTGTTTCTTCTTGTGTGATTTTGGACAGATTGTTCATTTCAAGGAATTGGTCCATTTTGTCTACATTATCAGATTTGTGGGCATAGTGTTATTCATGGTATTCCTTTATTATCCTTTAATTTCCATGGGATCTGTAATAATGACCCCTTTTCATTTCTGATATTAGTGATTTGTGTCCTCCTTTTTTTCATCTATTTTACTTTTTATCTGTTTAATGATCTTTTCAAAGGCCAGTTTTTGGTTTCATTGGTTTTTTTTTTCTATTGACCTCCTGCTTTCCATTTCACTGATCTCTGCTCTAATTGTTACTATTCCTTTTCCTCTACTTCCTTTGGATTTTATTTGCTCTTCTTTTTCTAGTTTCCTAAGGTGGAAACTTAGATATCAATTTTATGTCTTTCCTTTTTTTTTTTTTAGACATTCAGTGTTATAAATTTCTCTCTAAGCCTGCTTTCACTGCATCCCACAAACTTTGATAAGTTATGATTTCAATTTCATTGAGTTCAAAATATTTTTAAAATTTCTCTTGAATTTCTCTTGAGATTTCTTCTAGAATCCATGTATTATTTAAAGTGTGTTGTTTAATTTCCATATATGCTGGGATTTTCCAGTTATCTTTCTATTATTAATTTCTAGATTAATTCAATGGTAGTATGATAGCAGAAATTGTATGATTCTATTAAATTTGCTAAGGTGTGTTTTAAAATTTTTTAAAGTATACCTAATGTTAAATATAATCACTAAAAAATAGAAAAACCAAAAGAAGGCAGGA
This sequence comes from Taxidea taxus jeffersonii, assembly GCA_003697995.1. Taxonomy (NCBI): domain Eukaryota; kingdom Metazoa; phylum Chordata; class Mammalia; order Carnivora; family Mustelidae; genus Taxidea; species Taxidea taxus. Next base: position 12,277 of record RCUC01153485.1, on the reverse strand, counting down.
AAAAAGGAAAAAGGAATGAAGAACAAATGGAACCAAAAAAATAATAATAATTGGGGCATCTGGATGGCTCATTCAGTTAAGCATCAACTCCTGATTTCCACTCAGGTCATGATCTCAGGGTCTTGAGATCAAATCCTGAGTTGGGCTCTGTGCTGAGTGTGAAGCCTGCTTAAGATTCTCTCTTTCCCTCTGCCCCTCCCCCAAATGCTTATGGGTGTGTACATGTGCTCGCTCGCTCTCTCTCTTTAAATAACAACAACAACAACAACAAGATGGTAAATTTAGATCCAAACAAATAATAATTACATTAAATGAAAGTGGCCTAAACTCTCCATTTAAAATTCAGAGATTGCCAGAGTGGATAAAGGGAACCAAATATATAAATATAAAGACATAACTGGGTTAAAAGTAAGAGGATAGGGGCGCCTGGGTAGCTCAGTGGGTTAAAGCCTCTACCTTCGGCTCAGATCATGATCTCAGGGTCCTGGGATTGAGCCCCGAATTGGGCTCTCTGCTCTGCGGGGAGCCTCCTTCTCCCTCTCTCTCTGCCTGCCTCTCTGCCTACTTGTGATCTGTCTGTCAAATAAATAAATAAACATATCTTAAAAAAAAAAGGAAAGAAAAAAGTAAGAGGATAAAAAGAGAAATGCCATTCAAACACCAATCAAAAAATACTAAAATACATCAAAAGAAAAACCCCACCAATCAAAAGAAATGCCTTATATCAATTAAAGTGAGTTTCAAAACAAGGAACATGGCCAGGGATAAATAGGAACATTAATAAAGGGGCTTATTTTAAAAACATATCAGTCTTAAAAGTTGGGACATTCAGTTGCTCAGTCAATTAAGCATCTGACTCTTGGTCTCAGCTCAGGTCTTGATCTCAGGGACATGAGTTCAGGCCCTGCATTAGGCTCCATGCTAGGTGTGAGGCCTGCTTTAAAAGAAAAAAAAAAGTATATGTATTGGGGCACTTCACTGGATCAGTCAATAGGGCGTGTGACTCTTGATCTCTGGGCTATGAGTTTGAGACCCATGTTAAGTATAGAGATTACCTAAAAATGAAATCTTAAAAAAAAAAAAAAAATACCACCACCACCAAAAATCAGTAAGCATACTGAAGACTTGAACAACACATTTTTCAATCAACTTGGCCCAATTGATATTAATATAACAATGCCCCAAATAAACAGTGGAATAGACAGTCTTTTCAAGCACATATGGAGCATTCACCAAGAACATATTCTGAGACAAAAAAACAAATGTCAAGAAATTTTAAAAATTGAAATCATTCAAGAATGTTCTCTGAACACAAATTGAATTGTAAACCAATAAAAGAGAAATATCAGGAAAATTCCCAGATATGAGCAAATTAAACAAAACACTCCTAAATAACTCAAGGGATGAGGGAGAAATCACAAGGGAAATTAAAAAATAGTTTGCAATGAAGTCAACCTATCAAAATTTGGGGGATGCAGCAAAAGCAGTACTTAAAAGGAACTTCAGCACATTACATGCTTATATGAGAAAAGAAGTTTCAAATCAGTTGTTTAAGCACCACAAACAAAACAAGCAAGGTGAAGGAGGAAAGAAAATAGTAAAGATAAGGAAGGGCAGGAATCATAGAAACTGAACAAACAAATAGACACTTAATTTAAATTTATTGTGATTTGACAATAAGTCAAATCCTTGTGTTATATTTCTTCGTCTTCTACAATGCTGTATGTCAATTATATCTCAATAAAACTGGGAAAAAATCAAGAACATCAATACAACTACACAGCTGTTTCTTTAGGAAAAAAAAAAATTAGGGGCGCCTGGGTGGCTCAGTGGGTTGAAGCCTCTGCCTTAGGCTCAGGTCATGATTCCTGGGTCCTGGGATGAAGCCCAGCTTTGGGCTCTCTGTTCAGCAGGGAGCCTGCCTCCTCCGCTCTCTCTGCCTGCCTCTCTGCCTATTTGTGATCTCTGTCTGTCAAAAAATAAAATCTTTAAGAAAAAAAGAAGAAAAAATAATAAAAGCCAACAGACAGAGGACAGACTGCTTCCTGGGGGGCAGAAACAATCATTTGTGTCTTCACCATCCTTCAAGGCTGAGAGACCAAGGGACATGAGCTTGAACAGATTGGTGGGGGCACCTTTCTAACAGTGCCCCTTCTCCAGCCTCCTTGCGGACACGGGAGGGACCCAAAGCCAGCTCAGGGCACAATGGAGCCTTTGAGATCAGGCTGCTGCAGGAGGCCCAGGGAGGAGAGGAGGGGCAGCCCAGCCCTCAGGACCCAGAGCTCTTACACTCTCAGGCTTCTGACTGAGGAGCAGCGCTCCTCCCTCCCTCTCTGCAGATGCTTCAGGCCTATCAGGCTCTGGCACATTCCTCACATTCTAGGACTGAGATACACAGTTAGGTTCCAGCGGGGGAGGCCAGGCTGGGGGAGGATGGCAGAGACCATCCCAGACATCCCAAGCTGCTGTTCTTGTTCTCCCCAGACTGACTTGGCCCACACCGACTTGCCTGCCAATGAGAAAGCCATCCCCACCCAGCCTCTCTCTGGGCACACCTCCCTGGGCTCTCTGGGTGAAGGTGGGGCTGTGAGCCCCAGCAGCACCGGGGAGCAGAGCGCGACTCCTCGCCAGTGAGTGTGCGGGGAAGGCGGGGGGGGGGGGGGGGGGCCCCCCCCCCCCCAAACATTGTGGGGGGGGGGGGGGGGGGGAGTGGCCGGATGGAGCCCAGCACCTTACAGATCGAGCATTCTGTCTGGTAAGGGCATGCGCAAATCTACTCCCAGAAACTGAGCCTCACTTGCCTTGCGGATAAGTCAGCAGAGCAGAGGAATGCGGCTGACCTAGGAGCCGAACTTCAGAAGCCTCCCTTGAGATCTCACAAAGGAAGCGGAAAAAGCACTGCTGAATCCAAACAAGGTTAGACAGGTTGATGACTAATTTAAAGACCACTAATAAATTACTTAATGCTTCCTTGGGTGCCGCTTTCTTTCTTTTTTTAATTGACGTGTAGTTGACATACAGTGTTATGTTCATTCCAAGGATACAACGTAAAGATTCAACCATTTTATACATTTTGCAGTGCTCACCAGGGTAAGTGTAGTTACCGTCTGTCACCGTATAAGGTTATTAAATATTATTGACATATTTCTTATGCTGTACTTTTCATCCCTCTGACTTCTTTATTTTACAACTGGAAGTTTATACCTTTTAATCCCCTTCATCTATTTTGCCCATCCCCTACCCCCTCCCCTCTGGCCACCACCAGTTCATTCTCTGTATTTAAGAGACTGTTTCTATTGTGTGTGTCCATATGTATGTTCATTTGTTTTACTTTTTAGATTCCACGTATCAGTGAAATCATATGGTATTTGTCTTTCTCTGACTTATTTCACTTAGCATCGTACAATCTAAATTCATCCATTTTGTCAGAAATGACAAGAGTTCATCCTTTTTATGGCTGAGTAATATTCCGTTGTGTGTAAATACGATTTCTGTACCCATTTATCTATCGATGGACACAGGCTGCTTCCATATCTTGGCCATTGAAAATAATTCTGCAATCAACATAGGGGTGCATACCTTTTTAAATCAGTGTTTTGTTTTCCTTTTCTTTGGGGAAGTACCCAGCAATGGAATTTCTAGACCACATAGTATTTCTAGCTTTAATATTTTGAGGAAACTGCACAGTTTCCCACGGTGGCTGCACCAGTGTATGTTCCCACCATCATGCACCAGGATTCCCTTTTCTCCACATCTTGGATGCTATTTCCTGAGCAGTTTCCTAGACCAGTTCTTATTCATTCCAGGCCAAAGTGGAATAAAGTTTTGGATGAAGGCACAAGTTCAGGCTTTTAAACAAAATTGAATGAGCTCCTACTCTCTACTGGGCGCTAGTGAGTGAAAACAGAGCCCCTGCCTTCAGAGAACTCATAATCCATTGGAGACCTAGAGGTCAGGGTGTCTCATAAATAATTACACAATAAGGGCTATAATGAGGGGGAAGGTAAGCACAGTAAGAGTATATAAAAGAGGAGGCATCTAGGCAAGGATATCAAGGAGGACTTCCCCACAGAAGTGACTCCAACTAACATCTGAACAACACATAAGAGTTACACAGGCAAAGATGGGAGGGAGGGGTGCCTGGGTGGCTCAGTCTGTTAAGCTCAGGTCATGATCCCAAGGTCCTGGGATCGAGCCCCATGTCCATCAGGCTCCCTGCTCAGTGGAGAGCCTGCTAATCTCTCCCTCTGCCCTTCCCCCTTTCTTGTGCTCCCCTTAAAATAAGTAAGTAAAATCTTTTAAAAAAATGGGAGGGAAAGAAAAGAATTCCAGAGGGACCAGCATGTCCCTCAGAGGTCCTGTGCCTGGAAGAAAATAACAAGTGTGAGAGAATGAAAGGCCACTGAGCACTTTGCGGGGAGCCATGAAGAGCGGCATTAACATGCCAGAACATAAGCTCCATGAAGGTAGAGAATTTTTATTATTTCGCTCACAGCTGTGTCCCCCAGCGACTACCACACAGTAGATACTGAGAGATCTTGAATGAATGAGTGAATGCTGGCGTAGGAAGCTGGCAGAGTACTAGAGTTATAGGAGACAAGAACAGTAGAAATGGCATAAGGTTTTAGGCAAAGGGACATTGTGACAAGACTTCTCAGTTTCATACCTTCTTGTTTCTTTAGAGATTTCATTATGAATGGATGTTGAGTTTTGTTAAAATAGTTCATCTGCATCATTGGAATAGTTATTTTTCTTTTCTCATCTGCTGATATGGTAAATTACATTGATTGATTTTCAGATGTTGAACCAACCTTGCATTCCCCACTTGTTCATTATGTTTTAGCCTTTTAATATGTTGCTGGATTTAATTTGTTAACATATTGCCGAAGACTTTTGCATCTCTGTCCATGAGGTATATTTGGGATTTAGATTTCTTTTTATGTAATGTCTTTGTCTGATTTTGGTATCAGGTTAATATTGGCTTCATAAATAAATTGGAAAATGTTCTACCCTCTTCCACTTTTTGGAAAAATTTCTCTAAAATGGTATTATTTCTTCCTTTAGTGTTTGCCAAAATTCACCACGAAACTTACATGGGCTAGGGGTTTTCTTTTTTTAGAAATTTTGTAGCTACAAATTTAATTTTTTTAATACATATAACACTACTCAGCTTATATTTCTTCTTTTTTTTTTTTTTATGATAGATTGATTGATTCGAGAGAGAAAAAAAGAGAATGTGCCTGTGCGAACAAAAGTGGAGGAGGGGCAGAGGCAGAGAGCAATTCCTCAAGCAGACTCCCCGCTGAACACAGAGCCTGAAGCAGGGCTTGATCCCAGGACCCTGAGACCATAACCTGAGCTGAAATCAAGAGTGGGCCGCTTAACTGACTGCACCACTCGTGCACCCCTATTTATTTCCTCTTGAGTGAGCTTTGGAAATTTCAGTCTTTCAGGCAATTTTTCCACTTCATGTAAGTTCTCAAGTGTATTAACATAAAGTTGTTCAGCAAATTCCATCACTATCCTTTTAATTCCTGTAAGATCTATAATAAAGTCCTTCCTTTCATTTATGATGTTGCTAACTGGCATCTTCTCTCTTCCTTGATTAGACTGCTAGAAATTTATAAATTATGGTTATATTGACTTTTCTCTATTGTTTTTCTATTTTCTACTTCATTGATTTCTGCTCTCTGTTTCCTTCCTTTGGCTTCCTTTGTGTTTAACCTGCTTCCCTTTTATAACTTCTTAAGGTCGTAGTGAAGACCATTGTTCTGATACTTTCCTTCTTCATAAGTAATTAATTCTATACATTTTCCCCTGAGCATTTCTTTAGCTACATCACATTTTTTTAATATGTTGTGTTTCCATGTGTTTAACTTAAAATACATTAGAATTTCCTTCATGATTCCTTCTTTGATCCATGGATTATTTGAGTGTATTTTTTTATTTCTAATTATTTAGACCTTTTTGCTATATCTTTCTTTTACTCACTTCTAGTTTAATCTTATTATTATCAAAGAACATGTTTTGTATTATTTAAGTTCTTATAAATGTGTAGAGATTAGTTTTGTGGCCCAGAATATAAATTACCTTATGTTCCCATGGATATCTGAAAAGAATGCTTATTTTGCTTTTTTTTTTTAATTTTGCCATCAGGTTCTATATGTGTTAATTAAGTCAGGTCATCAACCACAAGTTGGTTGATCATGTCCTCAGTGTCCTTCAGTTCCCCTGACATATTTCAGGTCTTCTTCAGGAGTCATACAATCAAAACTTTGTATGCACTTAATAATAGAATTTGAGAATACATAAAGCGAAGTGATGTAACTAAAAAAAAAAAGAAAGAAAGAAAAAGACATATCCATAATTATATTTGGAGGCATCAACACTAATTGATATAACAAGTAAATGAAGAGAAGTTACCAAAGAAAAGAGTAGATGAAATGGAAATTTGACTCCTTTCTACATCATTAGTATATCATTATCAAACATTTATTGTCTTCCTAGTATATACTTGACCACAAGAGGCTGCAGACTTCTTTGCTTACAAGAGCTTAGCGGAGTTGCTGACTGACACCAGCTTTAGAAGAGGTCAAGGAAACACTAGGAAGAGGTGTAGCCCTGATGCACAGGCGAGGACATTCCCAGTCTAAGGGGAAAGGCCCTGTTCAGCTGTTAAAGAATGAGAAACATGATGTAAAATATGACCAGAACTTCTGTTTTTGCATAGAAACCAGGAATCCACAACTTCAAGTGAAATATCGCCCATTTCTTAATGTTGGAAAGATAAATCAAAATACTATTTGAAACATGGTGTGCATCAATACTTTAAGCAAACTTGCCCGTAGGCTCAGTCCAGCCTAAGGGCTTCTGCCTTGCAATCTCAGGTATAAATGTTCATTATTCCTCTTGGAGAACACACTATTTAGTTGGAGTAATGAGATAAGCACTTGGGTTATATAGTTCATGGTGGGACCCCTTGAAAACATAGCGTGATATATTCAAACATTTACTCATTCAACAAACACTTATCACCTACCATATGCCAGGTGTTATTCTAAGAGTGGATACTTATCAGTGAAGACAGATGAAACCCTTGCCCTCAAGGATCTTATAATCTAGTGAGAGGATAAAGATAGTGAAAATCACAATAAATAAGTGAAAAATAAATAAATAACATCATGAGTTATATGATAAGCATTATTTTTAAAAGGACTAAATGCCAGGGTAGAAGGGCTATAATTTTATTAGGACAAAGAAACATGATCACTGAGAAGGTGACAACTGAGCAAAGATTTGAAGACAAGAGGAAGGGATCCATGGACATCCAGAAAAGTATACCAAGAAAAGCGAAGAACCAATTCAAAGACCCTAGGGCAGGAGTGTGCCTAGCATGCTAGAGGAAGACCAGGGTGGAAAGTAAAATTGGTTGTCATACCAATTCCAACGTGGGAGGAGTGGTGCTTCCCACACCCCCGATGAGCAATTCTCAGACACAATCAGGGTGTCCAAGAATTCAACTCAATTCAGATACTATTTACTCAGAAACAGCATCAGATTCTATAGGTTAAGGTTTCAGTTCTGCAAGACTGCACCCCACACACACCAACTCCAGATGCCACTTGCAAACCCAGGTTATTAACTGTGCTCTGACCACCTGGCTATAAATCAGAAGTTCCCAAAACTTCCTCCTTGCATTTGACTAATTTGCTAGAATGGCTCATAGAATGCAGAAAAACATTTTCCTTACTAGACTGCTAGTTTATTATAAAAGGATATAACTTAGGGACATCCAGATGGAAGAGATCCATAGGGAAAGGTATGGGGAAGGCACAGAACTTCCATGACCTCTCCAGGTACACCATTCTCACAAATCTCCAGGCGCCCACCAAACCAGAAGCTCTCAACCCTGTTCTCTTGCATTTTTATGGAAGTTTCATTACATAGTCACGAGTGATTAAATCATTGGCCTTTGGCAATTGATTCAACCTCCAGGCCTTCTCCCCTCCCCAGCAGTCAGAGGTGGGACTGAAAGTTCCAATCACCTAGGGGTACTTGGGTGGCTCAGTCGGTTAAGCGTCTGCCTTGGGCTCAGGTCATGATCCCAGAGTCCTGGGTTCAAGTGCTACATTGGGCTCCTTGCTCTCTGTTTCTCCCTCTGCCACTCCTCCTGCCTCTGCATGTGCTCACTTTCTCTCTCTCTCTCTCTCTCTCTCTGTCAAATAAATAAATAAAATATTTTTTTTAAAGTTCCAATTGTTGGGCGCCTGGGTGGCTCAGTTGATTAAGCAACTGCCTTCAGCTCAGGTCATGATCCCGGAATCCCGGGATCGAGTCCCGCATTGGGCTCCCAGCTCCATGGGGAGTCTACTTCTCCCTCTGACCCCTCTCATGCTCTCTCTCACTCTCTCTCTCTCTCTGAAATAAATAAATAAAATCTTAAAAAAAAAAAAAGTTCCAATTGTCTAATTGCATGTTTGGTTCTCCTGGTAACCCATCCCTAGGTTAGTTTCAAAAGCCCCCTTATTAACATAAAAGAGACATCTTTATCACTTTCAGCACCAAGGAAGTTGCAAGGGTTTGGAGAGTTGTGAACTCCGCACGAAGACCAAGTATATATGAGAAATATATTTTGATCATCTTAATGACAAATATATGTTTTTCTTATAAACCATAATGTCCCAAAAGTGTTGCTTAAACAATGTGAGGCCGGGTAAGAGATCATTCAAGATTAGGCAAGAAGCAGAGAGCACCTTAAAAGAAGTAACTGAAGAGTGTTAAGGATAAAGACTATTTATGAAGCTGTGGACAGAGGTTAGATAAACCTGCAAGGTCAGGCCCTCGAGAGTTAGCAATATCACTCCTCCGCCAGAAGGGGCCAGCAGAGAGCAGGATTCCTGGATCCTGGAGAAGACAGACTGTGGGAGAGGGCTAACAGATAGGGTCTTTGATAAAGAACAGAGCCATGTCCATGACCAGGCTTAGCAGGGAAGGAAACAGAGAGATAAATAACCCAACTTCTCTCAGCTCCCATCTCCCCATCGCAAACCAGCACCTGCCATCGACTGACCAGACTACAAGCCAAAGACTGTGGAGAAAGTTCCTGGGACCAGTCTCCTGGAGAAGAGAGTAGGATAGAAAAGGCCGGAGAGTGAATCTGGGAGGGACAGGAGGAGAATGTCCAGGACCGAAAGAGCAGTGGGAGATGAAGTCAGAGAAATGTGTCATTTTGTAAAGCCTGCAGGCTGTTTCAAGAATGTTGGCTTTTGCTTTAAGTGAAACATGGAGCCCCTGTGGGATCTTTAGCAGGAGACTGATGGTTTGACCTATATTTTACAAAGACTCACTCTGGCTGCTCTGTAAAAATGGATTGTGTGTGAGGGAAGGGCAGGGGTGGAGTCCACTGGCCCTGATTGGGACCATGGTGGTAACAGTGGAGGTGGTGAGAAGCATTCTAATTCTGGATACTTCCAAGAAGATCTAAAAAGATTTCCAGATGGACTTAGAGTAGGATGTAAGAGAAAGGCACGCATCAGGATGACTAATGTTTTGGCCTGAGCACCTAGAAAGATCCAGTTGCCTTTCACTGAGATGGAGAGCCTGCATAGCTGCGTGGGTGGAAGGGTCAGGGGTGGAGAGATTACATTTGAGTCTATGAGACATCCAAATGAAGATACTGAGTAGACACTTGAAGACACTAGTCTGGAGCTCATAAGAAAGATTTGGACTGAAAATATAAATTTGGGAGTCATCAACGATGAAATATGTTGCAAATATGAGAAGGAAGAAGCACTACAAAATAGAGAAACAGAGAAAGCTTCACTGAGGAGGTGGCATGTCGTTTGCCTCTTGAAGGACGGAATTTTGACAGCAGAAGTAAATGAAAAGAGCTTTCCAGATGGAGGAAAAGCCCCACGGAAAAATGCTAGGATAGGAAATTGGAGGCAGGTTTGGGGAAGGCCGGTAGTCAGGAGGAGCTGTAAGCTTTGTGGTAGAGGAAGTCAAAGGCAGAAATAGAGCTAAAATGTGGCTCCTCATTTCCAGCTCATTCATGCAGCTGTCATATACTCATCAAACATTTCTGGACCACCTATCTGGTCTAGGTGTTATGCTCTCTTCTGAGTATTAATAATAAAAACATGTATTGAGCAGTAATTATGCACTCAAAAGGAAAAAAAGTCACCATCAATAAAATGAAAAGGCAACCGATGGAATGGGAGAAAATGTTTGCAAATCATATATCTGATAAGGGGTTATTATCCAAAATAATGTTTTTTAAAAACCTCACACAACTCAATAGCAAAAACAAAAAATAAACAAACAGACAAAAAAACAAGATTCCGATTAAAAAATCAGCAAAGGAACAGAATAGACATTTTTCCAAAGACAGACATTTGGCCAACAGGTACATGAAAAGGTCCTCAACATCACTAATCATGAGATTAACACAAATCCAAAACCACAACGAGATATCACCTCACACCTGTTAGAATGGCTGTTAGCAAAAAGATAAGAGATAACAAGTGTTGGCAAGGATGTATAGAAAAGGAAGCTCTTGGGCACTGTTGGTGGGAATGTAAATTGGTACAGCCACTACGGAAAACAGTATGCAAGTTTCTCAACAAATTAAAAATGGGACTACCAGCAATATGATCCAGCAATTCCGCTTCTGGGTATTTAACTGAAGTAAATGAAATCCCTCCTTAGAGGGAGATCTACACCCCATGTTCATTGCAGAATTATTTGCAAGAGCAAAGACATGGAAACAACTTCAGTGTCCATGGGCAGATGACTGGATAAAGAAAACGTGAGGCATAAATATATATAAAGAAAATGTAAGATATATATGTGAGATATATATAAATAATGATATTAGCAAATGTATATATTTAAATATCTATTTTTTAATGGAATAATATTTAGCCATTAAAAAAGAAAGATATCCTGGGGCGCCTAGGTGGCTCAGTGCATTAAGCCCCTGCCTTCGGCTCAGGTCATGGTCTCAGGGTCCTGGGATCGAGCCCCACATTGGGCTCTCTGATCAGCAGGGAGCCTGCTTCCCCCAGTCTCTCTCTGCCTGCCTCTCTGCTTACTTATGGTCTCTCTCTCTCTCTCTCTCTCTCTGTCAAATAAATAAATAAAATCTTAAAAAAAAAAAAAAAGGCTATCCTGCCATTTGCAACAACAGTTGTTGCAAATGGTCACTCAAAGAAAGACAAATACTGCACAATGTCACCTATGTGTGGAACCAAAAAAAACCAAATTCATAGAAACAGGGAACAAATTGGTGGTTGCCAGAGGCAGGAGGTGGGGTGTAGGAGAAATGGGTGAAGGTGTTCAAACAATACATTCTTCCAGTTACAAGATAAGTAAGTCCTAGGGATATGACACACAGCACCGTGACTATAATTAGCAACACTCTATTGTACATTCAAAAGTTGCCAGGAGAGGGGCGCCTGGGTGGCTCAGTGGGTTGAAGCCTCTGCCTTCAGCTCAGGTCATGATCCCAGGGTCCTGGGATGGAGCCCCGCATGGGGCTTTCTGCTCAGCGGGGAGCCTGCTTCCTCCTCTCTCTCTCTGCCTCTCTGCCTACTTGTGATCTCTGTCTGTCAAATAAATAAATAAAATCTTTAAAAAAAAAAAGTTGCCAGGAGAGTAGATCTTAAAACTTCTCATCACAAGAAAGAAAATATTTAACTACCTGAGCCAATGGATGTTAACTAAGCTTATTATGGTAATCATTTTGCAACATATACATATAACAAATCATTGTGTTGTGCACCTAGAACTCATACAATGTTATATGTCAATTATATCTCAATAAAGGTGGGAACGAAAGTAATAAACAAAAGATAAAAGAATGTAGGAACTGTGAAATTTAAATACAAACATATACTTATAAATACCTACTTTGTGCTATAGACACTCTTGAAGGCACTAGGGATAGAGCAATGAATGAAACAGACCGAGATCTGTGCTCCTGGGGAACTTTCAGAGGAAGTATTACCAGCTTTGGCAAAGACCTGCCTGGCAAATAGGTCCCTCTTGGAGACTCACCTACAGCCCTCGTCCAAGAGCTTCTTACCTCCCCACTCACTTTCTACTCCAGCCTATGCATCAAGTCTCCCAGATGCCAGCTTTTTGGGTTTTATAACTAACGCTTTATTTCAAATTTTATATTTTCATGATGAGAAAATATATGGGCTTTTTGTGTTATATGGATCTCTGGAATGAATGTTCTGTCATCAAAGGGAAAAAAATAAATAAAAAGAACTTT
>ML107621.1:31074-75697 GCA_003697995.1 Taxidea taxus jeffersonii | reverse complement strand
TTTTTTTTTTTAAGATTTTATTTATTTATTTGACAGAAAGAGATCACAAGTAGGCAGAGAGGCAGGCAGAGAGAGAGGAGGAAGCAGGCTCCCTGCCGAGTAGAGAACCCTATTCGGGGCTTGATCCCAGGATCCCGGGATCATGACCTGAGCCAAAGGCAGAGGCTCTAACCCACTAAGCCACCCAGGCACCCCTCCAACTCTTGATTTTGATTGAGGTCATGATCTAATGGGATCTCGTGGGATTGAGCCCTTCATTGGGCTCTGAGCACAGCTGCAGAGTCTGCTGGAGATCCTCTCTCTGCCTTTGCACCTGACCTCCCATTTTGCTTACATGCTTTCTCTCTCAAATAAATAAATAAAGTCTTTTCTTTAAAAGAATATAAAAATTTTTAATTTTGAAAAGGACCTTGGAGGGGCACCTGGGTGGCTCAGTGGGTTAAAGCCTCTGCCTTCGGCTCAGGTCATGATCCCAGGGTTCTGGGATCGAGCCCCAAATCTGGCTCTCTGCTCAGCAGGGAGCCTGCCTCTCCCTCTCTCTGTACCTGCCTCTCTGCCTACTTGTGATTTCTGTCTGTCAAATAAATAAATAAAATCTTTTTTTAAAAAAAAAATAAAAAGAAAAGGACGTTGGAGAGCAAGAAACTAAAATCAAAAGAGGTCACTTGACTTTCAAAGTCAAGTCATTCAACGTCATTGTGACTATGCTGTTGGTAACATTAAGAATCTTAAACATGGATTTTCTTCTTTGACTTAAATGTATTTTAAATTTCTGGTTACAAAGCTTAAAACATATAATGTAAAGCTGGAAAAAATATTAACTGTCTGAAATTTACTGAACATATTTTGTTTTAAAGAGATATTTAAAAGCATAGAGATAATGGCTACTGCAGGTCTTAGGAATAAAGAACTAGTAAGATATTTGATGCTACAGTGAACTGTGGCATCTTGTGAAAAGTTTGTGATACTGAAGCAGTGTCTTAATCCCTTACAGATTTGTGTTTGTGAGTACCTTTATATTTACCCCTGGGTCAAGTAAAGGCAAATCTCTTTGCCTTAAACTCCAAATACAGAAGAGAAGACCATTTAAAATTGTGTTTTATATGAAATATTTGTTATACCTTTAATAATGCTAATGTTTGCTTCTGTTAGTTGAGAGTAAGGGAGCATCCTGTCTCTGGACCGTATGTCGAAGCTCTGTCAATGTAAGTGTTTGGCTCAGCGAAAGCAAGGAGACAAGTAATGAGTAGAACGAATGTTGTTCTCATTTGCCTTCCCAACTTTGAAACACTGGATAACTATTTAACATTCACCCTTAATATTATTCCTTTAATTTTTCCTCTCTTTCCAACTACAGCGTTAGCTGCTTGTTTTTGTGTTTATGTTTTTTGCAGCACCTGTAAAGTGCCTGGCATGGAGTGTTAGTTATACTGTGTGTAAGATATTTGATTTTTCTCCCTTTATCCCCTTCCCCATTAAGTTAAGCCTTCCCTCTCTAGCTGCTTTTTCTATTACTTTAAGCTGAAGAGGGGAGAAGGTGCCAAGATGAGTTTAGTGTTGAGAGTGTGAAACATGCCAAGAGTCATTTACTTTATCTTTCAACACCCCCGATGCTTTCTTAAAGAAAAGGGAAAGTGATTAGGTATGGATTCAGCTCCATTCAATAATTCTGGGATTATGTCGAGACCCATACATACTAGCATACCCACTCCCACATATGCCAAGTAGAGGTTTTGGTCTCATGATTTAGACTTGAATATTATAATGTTAAGAGCTAAACTGCTTCATTAATAAAAACCACACTTTTTGGTAAAATTAAAACATTTGCTACCCTTTAAGAATGGAGACAGTGAAAGATTGTGTGAGAGGCAGTATAATAATATCTATGAATTATTCAATTGTGGTTTTCAGAAAGTAATTATGTAATTTAAAGGTTATTATTATTTTATGAGAATAGGAAGGTAATTATCAGTAAAAACAATTTTGTCTTTTTCCCTTTTAAAAATAGGAATGTTGTCAGTTCTTACTCTGATATCCAGGTAAGATTGATTGTGTCTTATCTTCTTTCTGCTAGATAGAAAGATCATAATCATAAGTATTCATAAGAATATTTCTCCTTAACTGCTACTTGCATAAGTAAGTCTTGTTAATTCATTATGAGCTGATTTTGTTTGTTAAACTTCAATCAGAGGAATTACTCTTCTGAAGTAAAAATAAAAATTGACTATCATAGCAGCTTAGCATTATTGAAATAGCCTTTTAAAGGTGTAATTTCCTGATTCAAGTATCTGTGATAGAGGCAAAGTTGACAATGGGAATACAAATTATTAAATTACAAACATTTATTAATTTCATTTTATAAACAGACTATAAAGTGTGTATATGTTGCCAAATGTGCTTACTTAACTTTGTTGTTTCTTAATTTGTTCCAGTAAATTTTAGTTTGCTATTCTGACCTCCCTCTCTTCTTTCTTGTAAGAGTTGGCTAGAATTGGGAAATAAACAAAGGGCAACTGCTGCTACTGGTATGAATGATAAAAGCTCCCGATCGCATTCGGTTTTCACCCTGGTAATGACCCAGACCAAGGTATTCTTTTTATTGATTATTTTATTCTTTAAATCAAAAGTTAAGAGTATGGTAATATAAATATATAACATAATTGGATTTTAGTAAACACAGTAACAGAATGACTTTTGTATAGATGGCAGTATTTTTATTTTACTGTTTGAAAAATCAATAATGTATGATTATTTATGATATCATTGATATTAATATGATAAGAATATTAGTGTATGGTAATATGTTTAAAATACACAGTATTTGTACAGTATTTGGAAAAATGTATCAGAAAGTCAAAGATTTAAAAAAATTCAGCCACAGGTTCCACTATTCAAATAAAGCCCCTCTAAATATTTTAATGTATAATATTTTAGTTGTTTTACAATTACACTTAAACAAATTTACAAAATCTTCAATAATTTTATGCCATTAAAATTCTTTGTCAACTATCATTTTTCATAGCTGTATCATATTCCACGAACAATTCCAGTTCCTCTGCTGTTGGACATTTATGTTGCTCTTAATTGCCTTTCTCCTTTGGGATGCCTAGCTGGCTCAGTAAGACGAGCATGTGATTCTTGATCTGGGGGTCATGAGTTCAAGCCCCACGTTGGGTGGAGATTGCTTAAATAAATAAATAAACACCTTGCTTCTTTCATGCTGTGATAAATAACATCTTTGTACATTAAGCTTTTGCTCTATTTATGGTTGTTTCCTCAATATAATTGGGTAGTTGTGAGTTTTTATCTCTTTAAAGTCATTTATTTCGGCATAACGCATCGCTCCATGTATTCTTGAATGTTTATTATAAATTATTAATGATTACACTTTTGTGAAAGGACAGTTTCAAAAATAAGTGAGTGGTTTGTAATCTTGTCTAACCTTCCATTTCAAGACTTACATTGATAGGAAGTCATGGAAGAACTTAAGACCTATGATTTTATTTTATTTTATTTTTTTAAAGATTTTATTTATTTATTTGACAGAGATCACAAGTAGGCAGAGAGGCAGGCAGAGAGAGAGGAGGAAGCAGGCTCCCTGCTGAGCAGAGAGCCCAATTCGAGGGCTCGATCCCAGGACCTAGGATCATGACTTAACCGAAGGCAGAGGCTTTAACCCACTGAGCCACCCAGGCACCCTACGACCTATTATTTTAATGTCTTTTTGTTACAGACGGAATCTGTGGAAGGGGAAGAACATGATCACAGAATAACCAGTCGAATAAACCTGATAGATCTGGCGGGCAGCGAGCGCTGCTCCACAGCTCAAACTAGTGGAGATCGACTGAAGGTAAATATGGGCTTCTCTGGGGCACGTGGTTGGCTCAGTCAGTGGAGCATGTGACTCTTGATCTTGAGGTTGTGAGCTCAAACCGATGCTGGGTGTAGAGATTACTCAAATAAATAAAATCTTTAAAAGGCATATAAGAGGCTTTTCTCATTTCAATAAAACTTAATTAACTTTTAATTCCCCAGGGGAGTATTTGTAGGAGTTTGCAAACTAAATATATTTAACAACAACAAACAAAACAAAAAACTGTCTATCTGCAGTTTATAGACTACATTGCTGTGGTTTGAAGAGAGATCTTTACTTTTTGTTTGTTTTACATGTTTGCTTTTCAGAGAAAATTAGTAAATTTTGAGTTGTAAGAAAGTTGAGTTAAGAAAGTTAATGGAAGAAAATATTGACTTGGTAATTGTATGAGGGAAGGAATGTATTTTGTGAAATAAATGGATTGCTGAGCAGTTATTTTAAATTAGATGTTTTTATCTCATACACAGGAAGGCGGGAGTATTAACAAGTCCTTGCTTGCGCTGGGAAAGGTTATATCTGCTCTTTCTGAACAAGCAAACCGAAAGAGAGTTTTTGTTCCTTATCGTGAATCTGTTCTTACATGGCAAGTATCTTTGGAAGTACAAAGAATTGTATAAAACATAGTGAACACTCTGGGGAAAAGAACAATAGACTGACTTCATGTAGCCTTGGGACCGAGAAGAAGTGGTTAGCAGTGTGACTCCTAATACCAGACTATGTGGATTGAATCTTGGTTCAGCATCCTATAAGCTCTGCGACTTCAGGCAAATCATTTAATGCTCTAGTATGTTTCTCCACTTGTAAAATGAGGATAATAACGATACCTACATTTTAAGGTCATAGTGAAGATTAAATAATTACTATAACTCTTAATACATAGTATGTGCTGTATTAGTATAAGCAGCTAGTACTACCCTCACTGTTTTTAGTGCTTCATGTTTGAGCATATATGATACCACTAAACATATTGCTATGTATATAAAGTGAAACTGTTTTGTGTGGCACCCACTGACTAGCATTTAAGTGTTCCATAAATGTTTTGTTAAGGAATGTGTTTTCATTAATGAGATACATTACATTCAAATTGCATCTGCATAGATTTCATATCCAATTGTGATAAGCATTGGTATATAACTCTGATAAGGGCTGCTTCTCTACTTGACAGCCCTGATGCAGGGCTTGATCTCAGGACCCTGAGATCATGGCTGGAGCCAAATCAAGAGTCAATGGTTAACCTACTGAGCCACCCAGGCCCCCAGACCACTATGTGTCTTTATAATTGGTTTATAGGAATATAGTTGTCACCTGAAAACATTTAAGGGAAAATCTGATTTTTTTTTTTTTTGGTGCCTTTTGAAAACTTAAGTGTAGTGAAATTCATTTTGCATTAATAAAGAAAAATGATTTAGTCTCAAACAATCCTTTTTCCTCTAAAAGAAGGCTTTTGCATATAGTAGAAAACAACATTTTTGTTTATATGCCCATTCATCATTTTCAATATTTATTGAGCACCTGTTCCTAAAGGTTGTGGTAGCATTGGAAATACAGAGATGGCCAACACACATACTTTCTTTCCTGAAGTAGCTCACAGTCTAGTCTGGGGAGTGGGAAGTAGTATCTTACTAAATAGTTGATAGTTAACCATATTTTAAATCTTTGCCCCAGATACTGTTTCATGAAACAATATAAAAAGCATAAGAGAAAACAATGTTCATGAGATCTAAAATAACTACAAATACCACAAAAGTTCTGAATGGTGGTGCACATGGTGGGCTCAGTCCATAGGGCATGTGACTCCTGATCTCAGGATCATGAGTTCAAGCCCCACATTGAGTGTAGAGGTTACTTTAAAAATAAATAAATAAAAAGTCTTGAATGGTATATGAGTGAAGAGTATAATACTATATTATATGCACTATCAGTTTGTTTTGTACTTTCTACATAAGTACTGCTATTAGGTTGTAGAAAAAAGTCTAATTATGACTCATTTTCCTTGAAGGCTGTTAAAAGAAAGTCTGGGTGGAAATTCAAAAACTGCAATGATCGCTACTGTCAGTCCTGCTGCCAACAACATTGAAGAAACTTTAAGCACACTGAGATATGCCAGCCAAGCCCGTATGATAGTCAATATTGCCAAAGTAAATGAAGATATGAATGCTAAGTTAATTAGAGGTAAAGATTTTTCTAAACATTTAATTATTTTGTAACAGCTAAATCTCAAATATTAGTTTCAGTCATGAAAATATGCAATTAAAGATTTTTCTTTCATACCTACTTATAATAGACACGAAACCTCATTCTACAATGATGGTGGAAGAGAGGTGGAAGGACAATGGGAAATAGAATTAGGAAGGGGAAAACAAGCAGAAAAAGAAAATAGAGAGGAAATAGCGCACATAGAAAAATAATTCTACAGACTGAGTCATAGATGTGTGCAGCAGAATAATACCATGATTTTTTACTTTTCCTCCTAAGACCTTTCCTCCATTGTCATTCTGTTTATCAGCTCTACTCTGGCTTAGTTCATTGATCTAAAGGATAGTGATCTAAAGGCTTGAGTTTCTAGCATAGGCCTAACTTCATTTATGCTCAGTACTACTTTTTGTGTGACTCTTGGGAATCACCTGCTTAGGATGAACTTGAGTACCTGCATGGAACCTTGGTTTGTGCAGTTTTCTCTTTGCTTATGTGGAGCTACCATCTTTTCATAGTCCTTTGTCCTCTGGCCCTTTTGAGCTGCAGAAGATGAATGGTTACTTCAGAGGAGCAGGCCAGAGAAGAACAAATTTGCCGTTACCATGGTCCATCATCTCCCTTTTGGATTCCCCTCTCTTTCACAAATAGGGCTACTTTCATTAAAAATAAGTATTCTGAGCTCCAGCTTGAAAAATCTTCAATTTTTTCCAATATGTCTTTATGAGTAAAGTTTGCCTTGGGACAGTCCTGGTTCATGTCTCCTGCATTAGTGTGATTAATAATGTGCTTCTCAAAAGTGTCCCACTTTGGGCCATACATTATATGGCCATACTACTTATGAGGGGGTAAATTCATTAAGATGGGAGCACTTTTTCAGGTGAAGGCTAAGTAGAAATATATAGGTAATGTAAGTAAAATAAAATTGATTTCTGTAAATATCCTTTTATTTAGTAATATTTAAAACTTGAAATAAGAAAATTGGAGGATTAAGCCTACTGTGGCAATGACTATATATCAAATATTATTAATCATGTACCTTTTTACAAATATTTAGAATTGAAAGCGGAAATTGAAAAGCTGAAAGCTGCTCAAAGGAACAGTCGAAATATTGACCCTGAGCGATATAGGCTATGCCGGCAAGAAATAACATCCTTAAGAATGAAACTGCACCAACAGGAGAGAGACATAGCAGAAATGCAAAGGTGGAATATAGTCAATATTTTAGATGTCCGTGTGTTGCCTAAAATCATTGGATGGGTGGTGCTGGGATTGGTGGAGAGGGAGGACTTTAGGGAGGATCTGTGGCTCTGTTTGCAGACTTTCTGTATGAATAGAGGAGTCCATCCCCAGACTATCATATTTTAAATATTCCTAAGTGGTTTCCTAATCTTTATTTATTATCTTTAATTCTCAATCTTATGCATCTGGATATTTTTAACTTTATTATTTTGTTTGTCTTTGGAAAGAGCATGGAAAAAAAAATTTGAACAAGCTGAAAGAAGAAAACTTCAAGAAACAAAGGAGTTACAGGTATCATTTCAACTTTCTAAACTGATTTGAAAATTAAATGAAGATGACAGTAAATATGTAAATGTAATTTCTCAACTATTCATTGCATACTGACTCTATAGCAAGCAATACCATAAAGAGAAATAGTATAAAAAACTGTTGAGATAAAAACTCTGATATACTTAGAGCCCATAGCTATTTTGGAAAATTAAAATAGAAACAAACCATCTAATCCTGTTCATTTTGGTTCAACAAATATTAAATGTTTTTTTCTGTGCCAGGCCTGGGGGAGGCCAAGGTGAATAAAAAGTAGTTTTGGCCCTCACAGAGCATGTAATCTAAAGGGAGGTTTACAAAAAAAAAAAAAAGGGAGGTTTACAATGTAAATAGATGACTAAAAGGCAGTGTGACCTGACGAGGTTGAATCATATGATACTGCCATTTTTTAGGTAAGAAATGAACACTGGCAGTGTCATATGGTTCAACCTAAAGCAATGAATAGCATGTAAAAGGAAGAGAAGCAGGAGACAGGAAGGAGTAATTTACTTTGATGAGGGTGGTTGTTAAGGAGGACTTCAAAGAGAAAAGGACAACTAAGCAAGATTTTGTTAGGCTACCAAAGTCAAGACTTCTAAGCAAGGAATCCCATGTTCAGAAGCATGGAAGGACAACATAGCCTGGATGTGCACAGAACTCAGAACTTGTATATTAATGCTGGTGGCAGAGATTGGACTGGAGAGGAATGCAAGATTCAGATCATGACATAGTGAAGAACTTGAATCTAGGTCACTGGGAGCCACTGAAGTGTTTTAAATGGAAAGGAAGTGACATGAGCAGACTTGTGTTTTAAATAGGGTCTTCTGGTAATGGTGGATTTGAGGGAGGAAAGACTCATGCTGGCTGGGAAGGTTATTCATCTAGGAGGCTGTTGCCATGGTGAAGGTAAGAGGTGGTGAGAGCTCGAGTAAGGCAGTGGCAGTGGGAATGGCTAGTGGAGGAGTTGGGTTCAAAAGATAGAAAGGAGGTAAAATTCATAGACTCAGAGTGTGTTTTTGGATGTGTGTGTATGTTGAAAAAATGGAAAAGTCAAGAATGATGCCCAGGTTTCTGAGATGGGTGCATTGCACTGTAAAATCATGAAGTCACTGTAGTGGTGAAAGAAGACAGATGGCAATGGGTTGAGGAGTGACTAAGGAGATAGGGCCATATATGTAAACTCTGAAAACCTTGAGTGAGAAGTCAGAGAAAGGGGCTGTGAGATCCTGGAGAAGTTTTGTTTGTTCATTTTGGTTTTATTTCTTTAAAGGAGGGAAGACACTTGAACTTTTTTATAGGAATCAAAACTCCTTAATGGAATGAGGTTCTAAAAGAGATTGGAGAGCGTGGGTCAAGGGCAAAGGTATTGGCAGTAAAGAAAATACTTCAAATGACTGGTAGGCAGAGAACTATAAGAATTGGGAGGAAGGGGAGAATATTCCTTGGGAGTGGTGAGTCTAACTTCACAGAAGAGGTGAGATTTGAGTTTTGAAAATTTGGCTTTGAAGCCTGGGTAAGATTTTGTTAGGTAGAAAAAGGGAAGAGTGCATTCTAGGAAAGGAAAATTGTATGAGAGTAAAGGTACAAAAGTTGAAGGTGTGCTCAGAAGATGTGTGGATCAGTTTTATTGGAGCAGCAGTTTGTATGTAGTCATAAGGAGATAAAATGGGCAGGGTATGTTATGGTTAGTTTATTGATTTTCAGGCTAAGTAATTTGAGTTTTATCTTGTAGGAAGTGGGAAGTGATTGAGAATGTTTGATTGGGGTGTTGACATTTTGAGAATACCCTTTCAGGAGAATTGATTTAGCATAGGATGTAAGATGAACTGAAAACAAGAGAAATTGTTGACAGGGCAATCAGGCAGCTGCTGTAGTAGTTCAAGTCTGAGGTAATAAGAGTCTGAACTAAGGTGAGGACAGCAGAGATGCAACAAAAGGAACTGATCCATTCTAAAGACAATCAGTCAGTAAGAAAAGGCACAGTGTGAGGGTGACAGATTGATGCATGAGAGGGCTCAGGATGGTGAAGGTCAAAGAAAGGCCAACATAACTCTGAAAGTCTAAGATGTGTGTTGGTAACAGTCACAGGGGAACCATGAAAGAGAGATTCTAAGAAACCTTTACTGAGACTTCACATACAGCAATTTTGTTTAATGTAGACCACTTATTTTAGGTGGATTTGGTAATTTGCTGCTTTTTGTTAATGTTAATTTATTTTCTGACTTCCACTAGAAAGCAGGAATTACGTTTCAAATGGACAACCATTTGCCAAACCTTGTCAATCTCAATGAAGATCCTCAGCTATCAGAGATGCTGTTATATATGATAAAAGAAGGAACGACAACAGTGGGAAAGTATAAACCAAACTCAAGCCATGATATTCAGTTATCTGGGGTGCTGATTGCTGATGATCATTGGTATGTTATTCTTCTAGAAATAAAAAGGCTCCTGTTCGTTTTTTTAGTAGGCTTCCATATCTTGATGTGTATGGTTTCCTTCACATCAGGCATTCATTTGTACTGATTCTTTGGTATAATCCTTCAAATGCATCTTGTAGCCAGGAAAAACAGGCATTCTGAGTGTCTTGTAAGGAAAATAGGTTAATTACTATCAATATGAGGTATAGTGTAATGGTATTTCTGTTTTGGTGTATGTGATCTGTTGGTTGAAGGATCATTTCTTTTTTTTTTTTTTTTTTAATTTTAAATGTCACATCTTTTTTTGCAAATGCTCTGGAAATTTTTTTCTTAAGATTTTATTTATATATTTGACAGAGATCACAAGTAGGCAGAGAGGCAGGCAGAAAGAGAGAGGGAGAGAGGAGGAGGAAGCAGGCTCCCTGCTAAGCAGAGAGCCCGATGTGGGGCTTGCTCCCAAGACCCTGGGATCATGACCTGAGCTGAAGGCAGAGGCTTAACCCACTGAGCCACCCAGGCACCCCTGCTGTGAAGTATCTTATTGTGTACATTTATCTACCTTTTCTATTATTACTATCTGTCTCTTTTGTTGATAGACATGTAGGTTGTTTTTAATTTTTTGGTATCATAATATTGCTATGCATATTCTTATACATGTCTCTTGGTACGAATGTGAAGAGTTTCTCTGGAGTGAGTTTCCCAGATGATAAACTGAGATATGAGTCCTTAAGTTTTAGCCATAGAAACTTGGGAGGCCTAACCTACCAGACTAGAAAGACACAAGCCTTTCTATTTATCCCAATCTGCTGTATAAATATTATGATTTTCTAATTATGCTATAACAATATATTATTAATAATATGTATAACAATAATACTTTTTAAAGTTTGGGAAACACTCTTAAATTATATCTAAAACTACTTGAGATATTAGATTGTAGGATATCTCAAGTAGTTTTAGATATAATTCATGTATTTTATCCATGTTTCAGTTGGATTGTTGGGTTTTTCTTAGTAATGTATAAGAGATCTTTATATATTCTGATTGCCAGCTCTTTGTTTTATGTGTTGTAAGTATCTTTTTTCCAATGTGTGGCTTATCTTTTCACTCTCTTTTAGTGCCTTAGGTGGATCAAAGCTCTTTATTTTATTGTAGTACATAGCATCAGTCCTTTTCCATTACAGCAATTGTGGTCTTTTTTAAGAAATCCTTTCCACACTGAGGTCATAGAGATGTTCTTTTAACTTTTCTTCTAGATGTTTTAAAGTTTTGTTTTCATATTTGAGCCCTTAAGTAGTCTGGAATTTTTTGTTTGGTGTGAAGTAGGGGTCTGAATTCATTTATGTCTCATATGAATAAGTAATTCTGCTAGTATCATATATTAAATAGCTTC
Organism: Taxidea taxus jeffersonii; assembly: GCA_003697995.1. Classification (NCBI taxonomy): domain Eukaryota; kingdom Metazoa; phylum Chordata; class Mammalia; order Carnivora; family Mustelidae; genus Taxidea; species Taxidea taxus. The sequence goes on along the minus strand of ML107621.1, from coordinate 64,272 downwards.
TTTTGTGATCTGAAGTGTTCATACAAAAAATTTCCCCAAACGGTCTTTTTCTTCTCACTAGTACTCTATAATCTTAATTATTTGAGCTTTATAATGTCTTTATATCTGCTGTGTATATCTCCTTCTTCTTCGGGTCCTTTTGTTCTATTAGTTAACAGTTTTCTATAACAAATTTGTAATATTATTTATACCAGTGGCAAAGATATGTGACATAATCCCAAAGTGTTAGGAGTCCAGTAGGGGAGTAGAAACTCCCCTGCTTGCCTGGCACTCTGTATTTCCCCTTTTAGTACACTCATCACTATTGTCTTACTCACTACACCATGAACTTCATGAGCATTGGTTTCATGTCTGTTTTTGTTGCCGGGACCTATCTGGCACATGGGGGCTTAATGAAGAAAAGAACTTTAGTATCTATCAATGTGTATTAATGTTACATGGGACTTTGCATTCTATTTTTTTAAATATTTTATTTATTATTTCTTTTTTTTTTTAAGATTTTATTTATTTATTTGGCAGAAAGAGAGAGAGAGAGTACAAGTAGGGGAAGCAGCAGGCAGAGGGAGAAGCAGGCTCCCCCGCTGAGTAGGGAGCCTGACTTGGGGCTCAATCCCAGGACCCTGGGATCATGACCTGAGCAGAAGGCAGACACTTAACTACTGAGCCACCCAGGCGCCACAGGACTTGCATTCCTTTTTTTTTTTTTTTTTAAGATTTTATTTGTGAGATAGCCAAGTTATGGAAAGAACCTAGATGTCCATCAACAGATGAATGGATAAAGAAGAGGTGGTATATATATACAATGGAATACTATGCAGCCATCAAAAGAAATGAAATCTTACCATTTGCGATGACATGGATGGAACTAGAGTGTATTATGCTTAGTGAAATAAGTCAACTGGAGAAAGACAACTATCACATGATCTCCCTGATATGAGGAAGTGGAGATGCAACAGGGGTGGGGGTTAAGGTGGTAGGAAAAGAAAAAATGAAACAAGATGGGATCAGGAGGGAGACAAACCAAAAGAGACTCTTAAGGTCATAAAACAAACTGAGGGGGGTGGGGGGGAGAGGGTGGTGGGTGGTGGGGTTACATTATATGTTTAAATAAATTCAGGTTTTAGGTTGGGACTCAGCTTTTTCTGTAGCTTTTCTCTCTCTGTTAAGTTAATCTAAAGATGAATTGGACTTTGGAGTATCATTCCTATTCTTGAAATAAAAAGACTCTAAGGAATATGTAGCATTTATAGCTGATTTTCATATTGTCAAGGTCTAGCTAATTAGACGATTAAGGAGTGTCTTTTTATCTCCATGCTTTTCCTTCTTCTATATTACCCTACTTTTCATGAGAGGAAAATGTTTGTTTTTCTCTTCATCGTTAAAACTCATACAAAGAACCAGAAATTAAAAAGTAAAACACCTACAAGTGTTTTATTCATAGATAACCATTGTCAATATTCTAATGTTTTTTCCTTGAATTCATTTCATTTTATTTTATTTTTGAGGAAAAGGTTGGTATTTTTTTTAAAGTAGTTGTAGTTAAAATACATACAATGAAAATCTTTCCCACCACTGATGGATGCAATTGCTCAGGCTTTTTTTGCCAAAACTTCAAAATGTAGTTGGAGAAAAATAAAAGAATTTTAAGTTATTTTTGTTACAAATTGATATGAATCTTAACAACAAAGGAATAATCCCAGCAGGATTATCTTGTATTGTCTTTTTCTTTTTTGTCTGTCCTATAATTATAATAATGTACTTCTTATCTTAACAGTACTATAAAAAATTTTGATGGAATAGTGAGTATCATCCCAGTTGGAGAAGCAAAGACATATATAAATGGAAAACACATTTTGGAATCCACAGTATTACATCATGTAAGTTAGCCAGTGCTAAAATCTAACAGATTGTTTGACTTTGAGCAAGTTGTTTAATTTATGTGAGTCTCAGTTTTTTCCTCTGTAAGATAAGGTAGTGAACTAGATTAAAGACTTTACAGTTCTAAAATTCTCTTTTCTATTAATTCATTAATTACCTTCGTTCATGCAAAGATAAAAGGTAAATCACTATAAACCAGTACCTGAAGGGCTGACCACTGACAGCACCATTATGTGTCCAGTAAAGAGCTGAGCTTTGGAAGTAAGCCCTGGTTATTTGCTATGTGACTTTTGAAAAAAGTTATTTAATTAGGGTGATTGTATATCACTGAAGTCAGGATACTGTTGAGAGCAATTGTAATAATTATATTGGGAGAAGGGCACCTGGCTGGCTCAGTTGGAAAAGCATGCAACTCTTGATCTTGTGGTCTTGAGTTTGAGCCCCATGCTGGGTGTAGAGATTACTTAAATAAATAAAACTTTAAAAAATTACATTGGGAGAACAGGCAAAAATGAGTCTGTTGCAGGCAAACCAAGACTGTTGGTCACTTCATATATATCCTGCCTTTCAGAGGCAGAGGAGGATTAAATGAAATAATCTGTCTATAGTTCTTAACACAATGTTTACAAATTGTAAGCTGAGTGAATGCTTATTTTTTATTATTAAGCTCTGTGCTCTTTAACTTCCTCATTCTTAAAATCTAGATAATAGTCTTATCTCACTGGGTTGTTGTGAGATATAAATGAGATCACGTATATATAAAGTGTTTAACACAGTGATTGGCATATAGAAAGTATTTAATAAATGTTATGATTTTTAATATTTATTGTTACTAATATTAGACTGTATTGAATTGCTGAGCTTAATTATTTATCCCATGTAAGTTTTTGATTCAGATTCACCTCAGGTAGTAAATTTTTTGTGTGCTTTAGGGTGATCGGGTGATTCTTGGTGGAGATCATTATTTTAGATTTAATCATCCAGTAGAAGTCCAGAAAGGAAAAAGACCATCCGGTAGAGATACTCTTATAAGCGAGGGTCCAAAAGACTTTGAATTTGCAAAAAATGAGTTGCTCATTGCACAGAGATCACAGTAAGTATTCTGGTTGATATGAAATAGTAAGAATATGAGAGAGGTCTACAAGAAAGAGTTAATCATATCATGCTAGTCTCCGCCAGTTAATTCTTTGGGTGCTAGTGTCTAGTGACATGATCTTTTCTCTTGGTACATTCATTCATTTAGCAGACATTTATTGAGCAGATATTATATATCTGTCACTACTAGAAATACAAAGAATAACTGAAATTTAGCCACTATACTGGAGGAACTTATCATCTTGTGGGGCTGACACATAGTTGTGCCAGAGTGCCATGACAGAGTCCTGCACTGTGTGCCGTTTATGGAGTGCGGGGTGACGCCTAGTCCCGACCAGGAGTCAGCAAAGTTTTTTAGGGGACAAGAAGACATCCGCTGGAATGGAGCCCCAAGAGGCTGTTAGCAGTTAGCCAGTGGAATGGGGTGTGTAAACTTTTTGTTTTCTTTGCCCCATTTTTAGCTCATGCAATATTGTAGGATTTCTGATTTAAGCAATATCCTTTACCAATTAATTGGTAAAGTATGTACGAAGAGTTAGGACTTCATCTTAAAGGATATGGAATCATTAAAAATTTTAGGCAGACAAGAGAGAGACCTGACAGAATCACAGTTTTAGAGCTCACCATGACCCAAGTCCGGGGGAAAGGAGAGAGGTGGAGCAAGTATAGCTTGCAAATGCTGCTCAGAGATTGTTGAAGTAGGAGAAGTACAGCGTGGTTGGGTCGGAGAGAGTATTAGGGAGAAAGAATCAACCACACTTGATGACCAAAGAGGATGAAGGGATGAGGAATCAGAATAACTAGTATGGACTAGGCTAATCCTATTTTATCTTTTAAAAATACTGAACTTGCTTCTGGTCTTTTTAAAAAAAATTGTGGTACAATATATGTAACATAAAATTCACTATTTTAACCATTTTAAAATATACATCTCAAGGATATTAAGTATATTGACAGTGTGTACAACCATCAAACTGTTCATCTCCAGAACTTTTTCATCTTCCCAAACCAAAACTCTGTTGCCATTCAACTGTGACTCCCCATAATCCCTCTTCTTCTTGTCCTCCCCCCCCAGGCCCTGGTTACCATTAGCCCTCCTTTTGGTAATTCTTTTTTCAGTGAAATTGAAAATGGAAATTTCTATACAATGTAGTTGCTAAAGCATTGATTTTATTATTTTTTTAAGATTTTATTTATTTATTTGAGAGAGAGAGACAGAGATAGCAAGAGAGAAAACAAGCAAGAAGGAGAAGCAGGCTCCCCACTGAGCAGGGAGCCTGACGTGGGGCTCCATCCCAGGACCCTGGGATCATGACCTGAGCCGAAGCAGATGCTTAACTGACTGAGTCACTCAGGTGCCTCTAGAGCTAGAGCATTGATTTTATTGAGAAGAAAGAAGCTTTCAGTTTTTTATACTCCTTGATGCTTTTCCCTTGTATATTGAAAGATGACAAAGCTAATTTAATGTTTTAACTTACCAAAATGTCAAATTATTATAGATGGTTGAAAATATACAATCTATTTTATCAGCTCTCATAACATTTTTAGAGTTATTTCAATGTTTTCCCTAACCTGTGACCTAAACATGAATTCAAAGTTATTGATATATGAAATATAATTTTTGCTCTAATTATTGTTAATCATAAAATACCCTTATTTGGGGGCACCTGGGTGGCTTAATTGGTTACACATCCAACTCTTGATTTTAGCTCAGGTTATGACCTCAGGGTTATGAGACTGAGCCCCGTGTTGGGCTCTGGCTCAGTTGGAATCTGCTTGACATTTTCTCTCACCGTCTCTCTCAGCCCCTACCACACTGTGTGCATGCATGTGCGTGCTCTCTCTCTCAAAAACAAAACAAAACGAAACAAAAAACCCTTATTTTGTGTTTTCTATAATGTCAACTATATTGTTTACTACAATGCGCACTATATGTTTACTAATGTCAACTATAATGTTTACTACAATGTTCACTATGACATCATATTTTTATATAACTTATTTTCTTTAAGATTAGAAAAAGATAGGGACACCTGGGTGACTCAGTCAGTTAAGTGTCTGCCTTTGGCTTTCAGTTCATGGTCTCTGGGTCCTGGGATCCAGCCCCTATAGGGCTCCCTGCTCCTCAGGGAGCCTGCTTCTCTCTCTCTCTCTGCACTTCTGCCATGCTTGCACTCTTTCTCTCACTCTATCTCAGATGGATAAAATCTTAAAAAAAAAAAAGATTAGAAAAATATATTTACATAAATATCAGGCATCTGCTATGGTAACTAAGAAATAAACAAATTTTCATCCTTTTATTTGTTTTGCATAAGGCATTCTAAAAGCAATAAAAATTTAAGAACACTGTTGACAGAGTGTCAGAAATTTAAATGTTGAGTTTGGAATTTTTGTTTAATGAAAACATTTTAATATGATTAAGAACTACTATGGTATATAAAGGATTCTTGACTATGTGTCCTGTGACTGTTTTGCTACTTTGTAGACTTGAAGCAGAAATAAAAGAGGCACAATTGAGAGCAAAGGAAGAGATGATGCAAGGAATCCAAATTGCAAAAAAAATGGCTCAGCAAGAGCTTTCTTCTCAAAAAGCTGCATACGAAAGCAAAATAAAAGCATTGGAAGCAGAACTGGTAAAAGGCAGAACTGGTTTTTTCTTTCTCTGCTTGTGTACCCTAAGTGATATAAAATTGAGTATATCCCTAGAAGGATACTGAGGGAATATCAAAGGCTAGAGAGTCAAAGCCAAGTGAGTCTCAGCCTTCTTTAATTTTACTTTAGGAAGCAAGTTAGTAGTAGATGAATAGCTGTTGGAAGAAGAAGAAAAATAGAGAAGCTTCTGTCTTCTACCTACTTGAGCCCATGGCTCTCTCTCTGGTTTCTTGGTCATCTTGCATTCCCACAACCCATTTTAGAGGAGAGTGCTCTAGAAGGTTTGACTGCTGATACTTATTTTAAGTTAGATTAATCAAGCTGAATGAGATAGAAAAACTACAGGGCAACTTTTCTATTGATGAGTACATTTCTTATACATTGATTAAAGGAATGGACTCTTATACATTTTTTATATTGTTTTTGAGAAAATATTATGTGTTTTTGCCCATTATTTTTTATTATTGTTCTTTAAAGAAAGAAGAGGCTCAAAGGAAGAAAATGCAAGAAATAAATAACCAAAAGGCTAATGACAAAATTGAGGAATTAGAAAAGGCAAAACAGCAACTTGAGCAGGAAATCTATGTCAACAAAAAGCGATTAGAAATGGAGACTTTGGCTGCAAAACAGGTAATTTCATTTTGTAAGTAGTTGGCTCTGTTCTGAGAAACAGCCGAAAAATTTTTTTTTAAATGAACTCACAGTACCTAAGAGGAGATGGCTGAATCTGGGTCTCCTGATGAGAAGAGCTCTACTTTTTCTTCTTCCTTTTTTTTCTTTTTTTGGCGGGGGGGGGGGCTTTGGGATCATTTTGTTTGATTTTATTTTATTTTATGAAAAGGGCTCTTCTTGCCTGAAAGCTTACAACCTGGTAATGCTCACAGCTCTGCTCACACATCATCACACAAACATTTTGAAAGAGACAGAGCTCTTATTTTGAGCTGGTTCCATTACAGCTTTCCCTTTTTATGCCTCCACAATTATCCTGTGATTCATCAGCCCAAATAATGTAAATGAATGAAATAGTGCTAGGGTTCAATGTGTAGAAGGAAGAAAGGCACAGCTCTTATACTGGGTCATATCCTCATGTCAGAATGAAGCATTATCCATCCATGGAAAGTGTGACCAGCAGTCTACTTGCCTGAGTGACTCCTAAGATAACTCATAGGAGGACGTTCATTACCCAAGTCATATGAGCTCAGGCCCTGAAGCTTTTATCATCTCAGTGAGGGCAGAGACATCTTCAGGGCTGACTCATATTAATCAAGTTCTGAAGACTGAAGTATAAAACCAGACTCTCAGTATTTTAATATCTTGAGTTCCCTTTTTTATCAACCTTTTGGGGTATGTCTCCTTATGTTAGTGGTTGTTAAAATATGGTCTTTAGTCTAGCAACATCAACATTACTGTTAGAAATGCGGTCTTAGGGGCGCCTGGGTGGCTCAGTGGGTGAAAGCCTCTGCCTTCGGCTCAGGTCATGATCCCAGGGTCCTGGAATCGAGCCCCACGTCGGGCTCTCTGCTGAGCAGGGAGCCTGCTTCCCCCTCTCTCTCTGCCTGCCTCTCTGCCTACTTGTGATCTCTATCAAATAAATAAATAAAATCTTAAAAAAAAAAAAAAAAGAAAAGAAAAGAAATGCAGTCTTGGGCCCCAGAACTCCTAAAAATCAGAAACTCTGGAGGTGAGACTCAGATCTATTCTAACAAGTCTTGAATGGAATTTTGACAAATACTAAAGTTTGAGCAGCACTGTTTTCCATCTCTGCTTTGATTCCTTATATCTTAACCTCAAAATTTGTCCTTGAATAGCAATTTTATTTTTCTTTTTTCCAAGTTATATAGTGAGAGTGTGGGTAAAAGAAAATACCTCTAGTAACCCAAAAGTTCTGATACTATATTACAGTGATAACATGTCACTAGTCAATTCTAGGACACAACGTAGCTCGTGAACCACCTGAGAATTTTAGAAGAAAAAACAACTGTTTAAATCTTGAAAACAGTAATTATTAATGGGCTGTTACAAAGTATTTGTGGCAAATAAGGTTTTTTATGGTATCTTTTAAATTTAACTTTCTTGGGATGCCTGGGTGGCTCAGTTGGTTAAGCGGCTGCCTTCGGCTCAGGTCATGATCCCAGCGTCCTGGGATCGAGTCCCACATCGGGCTCCTTGCTCGGCGGGGAGCCTGCTTCTCCCTCTGCCTCTGCCTGCCTCTCTGTCTGCCTGTGCTCGCTCTCTCTCCCTCTCTCTCTGACAAATAAATAAATAAAATCTTTAAAAAAAATTTTTTTAACTTTCTTTGGTCAACAAATGTTCTTGAATGTGGGCTCTTCTAAGCAGTTTTTTCCTCTTTTTTTTTCCCCAAAAGGTTTTTTTACTTCCTATCAATGGGAGGAATGAGATTAATTTATGTCATAAAAAATTCGAATGATTTTATTATGGAGTCAAATTTTATACAGATATTTAATAAATCACTCTTTAAAGGTCTTTTATGCTTAATAAAACCTGTAAAACATGTATACTTAATAAAACATACTGTAAAATGAAGTTTAATTATGCTGTGTTATGTTATCAATTATAATTTCTCTCTTTGTGTATTTTCATGTATGGATCTATGTGAATGACTATCAATTAGGCTTTAGAAGATCATAGCATCCGCCATGCAAGAATTCTGGAGGCTTTAGAAACTGAGAAGCAAAAAATTGCTAAAGAAGTACAAATACTGCAGCAAAATCAAAGTAATAGAGATAAAACTTTTTTAAGTGAGTATATGATGATTTTAGCAGGCATTATCTAAAGTTTTGCTTATGTTATTTCACATGATATAATTACTAAAATGTTAGAGTTGGTTGCCTTTGTGTATTAAAAATGACTTATTTTGGATGTTGCTTTTTTAGATCTAAATAAATTTGTATCCATGATTGCTTCAGAATATTCAGTTTTTAGGATATTTAGTTACATAAGTAAATAGTAAATAAAATTTCAAGTGATACTTTAATGTGTAACATGTCTTTAAAAGTGTAATCTCTTTCTTTTTTTTTAAGATTTTATTTATTTGACAGAGAGACACAGTGAGAGAGGGAACACAAGCAGGGGGAGTGGGAGAGGGAGAAGAAGGCTTCCCACTGAGCAGGGAGCCTGATGTGGGGCTCGATCCCAAGACCAGGGGATCATAACCTGAGCCAAAGGCAGACACTTAACAACTGAGCCACCCAGATTCCCCTAAAAATGCAATCTCTTATTCTAATTTTTTAGGTCTTACATCGAGACTGGGTATTGGGTACTTCCTCTTCTTTTTCACTTGAATCTTATTTTTTCTGTATACTTCTACATTGCTGTATGGAACATGGCATGTTTTCAATGACTTTTTCTCATTATGGAAAATTTCAAACAAACTATAAAAGTAGAGAGATTGCTACAACAGACTCATATATTTATCATCCAACTTCAGCAATTTCTAACACATGTTCAGTCTTGTTCTGGCTGTACTCAGGCCCCCTGCCTCCCTGGACTGTTGTGAAGCAACTCTAAGACATCATTCCATTTGATCTGTAAATACTTCACTATATATCTCTGCATTAGATAAGGACTTTCTTCTCTCTTTCTTTGTCACTCTTTAAGCATAACCATGATATTGTTAGCAAACCTAAAAAATATTAATAATAATTTCTTCTACTCATTAGATTTCTAGTCTACATTCACATTTCCTGGATTGTGTCATAAATTTTTTTTTATATCTTGTTTGTTTGAATCAAGATACAAACATGATCCCCACACATTGTGTTTGGTAGATATGCCTTGTAAGTCTTATTTTTATTATTTTTTAAGATTTATTATTTTTTTTTAGAGAGAGAGAGGCAGAATGTGTGAGCTGGAGTGGGGAGCGGGGCAGAGGGAGAGAGAGAATCTCAAGCAGACTCTGAGCTGAACCAGAGCTTAACTCATGGCTCAATCTCAGGCCTCTGAGATCATAACCTGAGCCAAAATCAAGAGTCAGACATGCTTAATCGACTGAGTCACCCAGGTCCCCCAAAGTCTCTTTTATTTACATTTATTTTTCATTTTTATTAAGTAGTCTCCACGTCCAAAGTGGGGCTTGAACTCACAACCCTGAGATCAAGAGTCACATGCTCTACCTACTGAACCAGCCAGACACCCTCATTAAAAAAAAAAAAAAAAATTTTATTTATTTATTTACTTTAAAGATAGAGCAAGAGCACATGTGAGTAGGGGGAGGGACAGAGGGACAGAATGCCCAAGCAGACCCCCTGCTGAGTGTAGAGCCCAAAGTGACAGATCCATGACCCATGAGATCGTGGGCCAAAACCTAGAGTAGGGTGCTTAATGGACTGAGCCACCCAGGTGCCCCTTTTTAAGTCTCTTAATCCATAAATTTGCCTTTCTTGTCTCTTTCTTCTTGTAATTTGCTTTTTGAAAAAATCAGATTATTTATCCTGTAGTTTCCTACATTCTGGATCTTGCTCTTGTATCTCCATGGTGTGGCTTAACAGGTTCCTCTGCCCCTATATTCCCTATACAATGGTGGCTATTTGTTCAGGCCTGTCAGATTCAGATTCAATTTTTTTAGCAAGAATTACTTGGTAGTTGTATTGTATACTTTTTATACCTTCTATTTTTAAATGCATTTGAAACTATTAATGCTTGTTATATCTGTTGTGAGATGTAAATAAATACATTGACTAAATACATCTTTTTATTCTTCTTAGAGCCTAAAAACAAGACCTTGCAATGAATACTTGACTTTTTTACCATGTATATAATTAATTTTATCCTTTCAAAAAAGTGTTCTAATGGAAGATTGGTGATAAGTTTGGATGATAAAATATTTATGATAAAATCTTAATTTTAAATTAAGAAAATGGAATTGTGGCCCACATTATTTCCATTTTTTGATATCCTGAAATACATGTTTGTTTAAATTTTCAGGCAAAATAAAAAAGGACTGTGGTTCTATGTAAGTAAGGCTGTAGTATGCCTTACCCAGTACTTTAAACAAATTAGAGATTGAAAAAAAATAAATCAGAGGGGCGCCTGTGTGGCTCAGTGGGTTAAGCCTCTGCCTGCAGCTCAGGTCATGATCTCAGGGTCTTAGGATCCAGCCCCGCATCAGGCTCTCTGCTCAGCGGGGAGCATGCTTCCCACCCCCTCTCTCTGCCTGCCTCTCTACTTGTGATCTCTCTCTCTGCCAAATAAATAAATAAATTATGTTTAAAAATTTTGTTTTAAAATTTGAGGACTAGTATCTTAATGTATACATTGGGTTGAAGGATAGATGACTCCTTTAAAAAAATAAATAAATCGGAAAAAAATCTTTAAAGATATTAGAAGACAAAGCATTGTCTAGCATTTCCTCTCTTATAAAATCCTTTCTGTATCAACTTTCTACATCACTTTCAGTTTTTTTCTGTGTCTCCACAGGTGAAAGACATCATTTTCTATGAAGAATACTTTAGTTCAGGCTTGAGGAAAAGTTACTCAAATATTTCCCTTACTTTCTGCAATAGTTAAAGCCATTTAAAATCAATTTTTTTTTTCAGGAGTTCTGCCTAGTGATATAAGTCAGGGCTCATATGTGTTTTTTGATCATCTATATGTGTTTTCTACTAGTTCAGACAAATTGGAGCTCCATGAAACTGTCAATGATGATTCAAGAAGCCAATGCCATCAGCCACAAATTTAAAAAATGTTATGTTTTTGGCAGGTGAGCAATTTCTTAGCCTAATTATAAAGTAGTTCTTTGTTTTAAACTAACTGACCTTCATATGGTTGCTTTCTAAATTTAGTTTCTGCAAAGACATAGTATCTATATGACCTTTCTAGGAGAGAACAGTATCAGAATTCCCAGTGACACATTTGGATTCCCCTTTCAGAGCTCACTCTGGAGTGAAAGACTTTCAGTAATTAGCATACCATACTAAATATAAAATATAAAGTTATATAGTTTTATAAAGTTTATAAAATATACTTATTTTATTAAAATATACTTATTTGTTAAGATAAGTATATTTTATAAACAATAATTTTAGGTGTTTTAGGAATTTACTAATTTTCTTTTGAGTTGCAAACTTACTAATATTACATGTTTGGAAAGAAATATACCTAATTAGAATATGATTTTTAAAATTCTTATATAAGAAGTTATTTTTATATAGTATATACTAGACATGATTTTTTTACTATAATAAAAATGCTTAACAATGGGAAGATTTAATCAGTGGACTGAATTTTTATGAAAGTTGTTTTAATTCAGAAAACTCTTATAAATGGGTATGTATGTTTTAGGATAAGCATTTTTCTTTGGTCTTTCTTTCAGACATGATGTATCAGATAAAGGAAGTAGTTCTGACACTTATGTTCGGGTTCGTAACCTACAACTAGGGATCTCAACTTTCTGGAGTCTGGAAAAGTTTGAATCTAAGCTTGCAGCAATGAAAGAACTTTATGAGGTTTGGAATATTGTTAAAACCTTTGTAAAGTTTTTGAAATGAAAAATATACAAGTAAAAAAAAATATACAAGTGACGTGTTCTTAGTAAAGAAACTTTGGCAAATAAAGGAAAAGGCAATTTACATTACCCAAACCAACTAATAGTAACAATTATGTATGTTTACTTTACTTTTGCCTGTAATAGATGGGGTTTTATTAATTCATTTTAATATAGGTATACCTGTAATAGAGAAATTTTGTGCTGAATCTGTCCACAGTTACACTTGTGTGTTTTAAAAATTTTACATTTAAGCTTAAAAGAAGAAAAAATTTGATAGACATAAAGCACTTTGCATCATTTGTCATTATCTTCAATGCCTATACTGTGCATTTTTACATACTTACATTTTCCCATTGCTGTGCTTTTTGTTATTACCAATTGTTTTCTATTTTAATAGAACTAAAAATATCCCTGCACATATTGGTTTTTAATATCTTACAACAAAAACACTGTATTGAAGTCATTTGATCATTCTTTCCTTGTCATATACATTAAAATATGGTAGATGAGTTATCTCCGTAATTATCTTACTTCCTACTTTCAACTGTTGAAATATTCTTTGATTATTTTCTATGTAACTATACTATTTCTGAATCAAGTTCTATATGTATAGTATTTTGCTTGAACTTTAATTCATATTACTCTAAATACTTAAAATTCAGGTTATTATCATGATTAATATATTCAACCAGAGAGTGATTGAATCTTAATATTGTCAGAATATTCTTTTATTTTTCTACTGAGGATTTCTCTTTTTTATTTTTACTGTCTTTTAAATCCCAAGTTTATGTTTTTGAATCATTTAATGATTTCTGTGCTTTTTCTGTGATAGCACTCTTTCAATATAACTTCTAGCATCATGTGCTTGATTTTTTGTTTTGTTAAGAATGTGATATTTTTAAGATTTTATTTATTTGAGAGAGTATGAGTGGGAGAGGGGCACAGGTAGAAGGAGTGAAAGAATCCTCAAGCAGACTTCCTGCTGAACACAGAGCCCAGTGTGGGGCTCAGTCCCAGGCCACTGAGATCATTACCTGAGCTGAAATGAAGAGTTGGATGTTTAACTGAGTGAGCCACCCAGGGGCCCGAGGAATGTGATATTTTTAGACTTCTGTCAGATAACCTATAATTTTGTTAATCTTTTATTTTAAATATAACAAATTTAAACTTTTGGGTTTTTTTTTTTTTTTTTTTTAGTTGCTAAACATGTTTTGAAAGATTTTATTTATTTATTAGAGAGAGAGAACATGAGCAGGTGAAGGGGCAGAGGGAAAGGGAGAAGCAGAGTCTCCGCTGAGCGGGGATCCCAATGTAAGGCTTGATCCCAGGATCCTGGGATCATGACCTGAGCTGAAGGTAGATGCTTAACCCCATGAGCCACCCAGGTGCCCTAGTTGCTAAATATTTTTTAACCTAAACTAATAGAAACCATATATTTTATTTTTCTTAGAGTAATAATAATAACAAGAGTGACGATGTCTTTTGTGATCCTGAAGATGAATGGGAACCTGACATTACAAATGCACCAGTTTCTTCCTTTTCTAGAAGGAGGTAAAGACATTTTGTTACTGTTTTTTGTTGTTGTTCTGGGTATATATATGTAGCTAGATAGATAGGAAGAAAGAAAGAAAGAAAGAAAATTAATTTCCTTATTTTAAAGGAACTATCTATTGTCTTAATGGATATGTCTGTGCAGAGAACCCAGTAGTATAAGAGAAATAGTATGTTAGTGATCAAATTACAGCACTTGGAGCATTAAATTGTTTATCAGTCAGTAAGAATGGGGAAAAAATGATCAGCATCTCACCATGTAAGTCTTAAGAGTGACTTAGAATAGCATAAATCAAATTTCCTATAAAAATTAATAGTGTTTATTACTTTTAAATTACCCTTTTTCAAGAACTTGGCATATTCTACGATATTTTATTGTAAGTTATAGAACTTTAAATGCTGTCAAGTTAGTATGGGCACCACAGAAGAATAAATATGATGATAGAGAACTTCTATATATGACAAATGCTGCTTATTAACTAAAACCATAAAAGACTTCCACAGTGAATAGATGCTTTTCAAGGAAAAACTAGATCTGTTTAGACCTCAGATGCTTAGATTACAGAGGAGCAAAATGGTACAATAGAAAGGCCTTGGTCTTGGAACCAGTTTAAGTGCTTAGTTTGGTTTTTAAACAAAGACTTCTTTTTAAACAAATACTTCTTCGTTTGGTTTTTAAACAAGACAACTGTCTGCTATGTCTTGAGGATACAAAGATGAATAAAAAATACTCTTTGTCCCCAAAGACCAGGAATTGAAGAAATTAGAAGAATGGTTAATAAAGACCCAAAATCAGGTCAGGCAGAAGGACTGGAGAGAAAAGTATGGTTTTATACATATTCAAGAGGAAGATTGAATAAGGACTTGGCTAGCTATGGGGATGAGGGTGATAAGGGCTCAAGGATGAATCCTGGTCTAACCAGGGGTAACTGGCTAAGGGAAGGTAGTGTTCCCGGACATGGAGGGTCAGATGAACTTATTTTTGAACACAATGAGTTTGAGATTCCCAGGGAGCATCCAAGTGTATACATTCAGGTCTAGAACATGGAAGGAAGGATTTGAGAATTTTCAGGATGTAAGAGTCCATGGCATTCTCCATCCAACAGAAGCATCACCATTATCAAGAACGTTTACTTAGTGCTTGTTGAGTATTACCTCAGGTAGTTCTTACACAGAACTATGACATCAGTGCTGTCATTACCCACCTTTTACAGATGAAGAGGCTGAAGATTTAAAGAGGTTATAAGTTGTCCAAACTCACAGAGCTGATAAAGGAAGAGCCAGTCCTCAAATCCACATTTCAGTGACTCTAAAGATCCTGATTTTTCTTGACCACTATGCCACATTGCCTCTCTGTTGCATATGAAAGAACAGAATCTTTCTGGTTAAATCCCGCCCCCCCCTCCCCCGCCCGCTTCATCACCTTCAGCTGCAGCTCAGAATCCATTTGGGTTTCCAGACCTTTTCAGGCCTTTCTTGTTTTTGACTATGATTATTTTAAACTCATTTTAAAAATTTCAAAGAGATGGAACTACTTTAGAGAGATTTCTTCCTCCTATTACTTCTGTTCTATTTGCTATATGGTAACTGCTAAGCTATAGTAGGAAATAGCCAAGAAACAATAATCGATACATGTTATCTTATGTGTAATATACATACCAGCTGTGTATTTCAAGCTGAAAGAAATACAAAGCATGTCCTTTAAACAGATTTTGAGTTCCTTGAACACAGGATACATACCTATATCCCTTATAATGTACTATAATAAAAAAGTCACAGGCTCATGTCAGCGTACTGGGTTCTAACTTTTTTTCATTAAGGTTTTTTTTTTTTTTTTTTTACTTGATAGAGATCACAAGTAGGCAGAGAAGCAGGCAGAGAGAGAGAAGGAAGCAGGCTCCCCGCTGAGCAGAGAGCCCAATGTGGGGCTCGATCCCAGGACCCCGAGATCATGACCCAAGCCGAAGGCAGAGGCTTAACCCACTGAGCCACCCAGGTGCCCCTTTTTTCATTAAGTTTTTAATTTCAATTCCAGTATAGTTAAGCATACAGTATCATATTAGTTTCAGGTGTACAATAGAGTGATTTATGCCGAGTGTAAGCAGGGGCAAGTGACATTACATCTTTAGGCTTCAGTTTTCTCATCTCTAAGATGGAGACAGTAATACATTTCTACAGAGCCTATTGCTAAGTTTAAGTGAGGTCATATATAAAAACAATTGCTTCTTCTGCTACTTCTGCTATGACCACCGTGAGACTGATGATGATGTCGTGAAGAAGTAAGGATTAGAGATAAAGTATGTAGAACTTCCACTGCTGTGGATAGGTGTTGAGTAAATGGCAGTTCTTATTGGGTGTTTATATGTGCTAAATAAGATTAAATCTTGGAATACACAGATGATCTTCTTTCTTTTTTTTTTTTTAAGATTTTATTTATTTATTTGACAGAGATCACAAGTAGGCAGAGAGGCAGGCAGAGAGAGAGAGAGAGGAGGAAAGAGGCTCCCTGCTGAGTAGAGAGCCTGATGTGGGGCTCGATCCCAGGACCCTGGGACCACTACCCGAGCCAAAGGCAGAGGCTTTAACCCACTGAGCCACCTAGTCACCCCGATGATCTTATTTCTGATTTAATACCAGTGATATCTTTAGGTGGTATCTTCAGGGGATTTATCTTGAAGATTTCAGAACAGTGTTGGGTTCTCCAAAATGAGCAAAAGATGGCCTGTGGAGGAAATTGGGCAGAAGGGCTTGGGGTACATAAGCTTAAAGTAACATAAGCCTCCCCAAAATTGGGACCAGAACTACAAATTCATCAGAGGGTGATTCATAAATCCCTTTAGATTTTATAATATTGGTTTCTTATTGTATTTTATTACAAACAGATACACACTTGGTGTACTTAGAATTATGGATTCTATGGATGTATGATTAATGAACATTAGTGAGCAACAAGATGAGTGAAATAGGTGAAGGGGATTAAGGGTACACTTATTGTGATGAGCACTGAGCAATATATAGAATTGTAAATCACTGTATTTCACTATATTGTACACTTGAAACTAATATAACATACTACATGTTAATTATACTTGAATTTTTTAAATTAATTAAAAATATATAATGAACTTAAAAATTGTAGCTTATTGAAAGTTGATGATTTGCATCTTATTTTCTGCTAACCTCTAGGTTAATAACTAGGGAACCAACAACAGTTTAAATTATTACCAGAAAATTAAAACTTCTTTTGATATTTTGAAATTAGGTGTTTTCATGTGGTTGAGATGTTTTCTTGAGAACTTCTATAATTTAAAATTTTTTTTTTAAGATTTTATTTATTTATTAGTTAGAGAAAGAGAGAGATCGAGCACAGGCAGACAGAGAGGCAGGCAGAGGCAGAGGGAGAAGCAGGCTCCCTGCCCAGCAAGGAGCCCGATGTGGGACTCGATTCCAGGACGCTGGGATCATGACCCAAGCCGAAGGCAGCCGCTTAACCAACTGAGCCACCCAGGCGTCCCGAGAACTTCTATAATTTAAAACTATCATTTTTTAAAAAAATGAATTGCTCTTGATCAGAGACCTTGTATATGAAGTTTCAGCCTTGTAAGAATGTTTATGACAGGATTGCAAACTCTGAGACTGCCTGCAGGTAATGGAAACACTGACAGATTCTTAATTATGGAACTGTTACTCGGCAGCGATACGCCATAGCCACTCTGCAATGAAATAGACTGGTTTGGATGCCTATAAATTGTGATTCGTCCTGTGGACAGTTAAAAGTAAAATTTCTCCTGAGGTTACGTAAAAATTCTTTGAAAGGAATGTGACAAGCATTTTATTTGAGTTTAAACATTGTTTAGCTATGATAGTGTTAGAAGAGTAAGTTTCCCTAGTTTAGACTTACTATAATGTACCTTTCCCTTTCATCCCTAAGTACCAAAAACTGTTACCTTTGAGGACTGATATTTCTTCTTCCTATTATCAGTCATATTGAGGGCTAATATTTCCTTTCCCTGTTATGAGTTGTATTTCTGTGTTTTTCTTGTAGGAATTCATGGGGAAAAATATATTTGAAACATTTCGATGACTACAGATGGAATATATTTTTGTTTAATGATCTTTTCAACAAATAGTATCTTTCTTTGGCCGACAGTGGTAGAGAGTTCTCTTAGGAAAAAGACTTCAAAGGATCCCTTAGGTTTAGATCCAGGTCACAGCCCAAGGAGCTTCACTGATATAGTGACGGCTGGAGTTGGTGTTTAGAAAATTGACAGATGAATGGCAATGTGGAAGTAGGCTGCTTTTTCCAATAGCAGTGAAGAAAAATGAGTAACAGCTAGACAGCCAGCCACACTCCAGGCAGAGATCTGAGTGGTTTTATAGGCCGAGGGGAAAGAGGCAGCAGAAAGAAAGAGTGAAGATAGTCATTCCCTCCATTTGTGTTACTGCTACACCTCACAGGCATTCTGCTTTTCACACTGTGTAGCAGGTGCTTACTTGAATGTTTTCTTATGTAGATCATCTCCTTGTTTAGAATCCTTGCCAGGAGAATCTCAGCATAAAATCCAAGCTTCCTTAATTGGCATTAGGGTCAGTCTCAGGCTGGCATCTTCATGCCCCCTAGCGTCCCCCCCCCCCCCCCCCCTGCTCCTCTCCGCTGTCCTATTGCAGTCCTTCTGAATCTCACTCTGTCCTTGAATGCACCATACTTTGATCACTGGGGCTTCCCACATCCTGGTGCCTGTGTCTGAATCACTGTTCCCTCCTTCCCAAGCCTGTCTCCCTGTTTGGCTAACTCCTGTGCATCCTTCAGGGTCATTGTCCCAGGAGCCCCCTCCCACCCCCCCACTGACTCCTTGGGCCAGGTCAAGTTCTTCTCCAGCAGAGCATGCTCTGCTCTCATGGCACATCACTGTATTGTAATTATTTGCCTGCCTAATTTCTCTTTGTTCCTATGGACCTTAAGTTCATGAGCCCAGAAACCATGTTTCCTGTGTTTAAACACAGTATTTAGAACCTATAAATAGGAATACTCTATAAATATGTATTCCATTTAATTAACTTAATTATATGCTTAGAACAATACCTATAAATAGTAAAGTTCTTGCTTAGTAAACCAAATGAATTTAACTATTTATTGATGAAAATGTTTCCACAGGAAACACATACACCTGCAGACCCATTTTCTTTAGAGAATTAAGAATATTTTGTTTGAGATTTTACTTATTAATTTAAGAGAGAGCAGGAGAGAGAGAGAGAGAGAGCACAAGTCAGGGGGAGGGGCAAAGGGAGAAAGAGAAGCAGGCTCCCTGCTGAGCAGGGAATGCAGTGCAGGACTCGAACCCAGGACCCTGGGATGATGACCTGAGCTGAAGGCAGATACTTAACCAACTGAGCCATCCAGATGCCCCAAGAATATTCTTTTTTAAGATTTATTTATTTATTTATTTGAGAGAAAGAGAGAGAGAGCATGCACATGAGTTGGGAGTGGGGGGCAGAAGGAGAAGGAGAAACAGACTCTTCACTGAGCAGGGAGCCCTATTTGGGGCTCCATCCCAGGACCCTGGGATCATGACCTGAGCTGAAGGCAGCAGCTTAACTGATTGAGCCACACAGGTGCTCAAAGAATATTCTTTTTTTTTTTAAGATTTTATTTATTTATTTGACAGACAGAGATCATAAGTATGCAGGGAGGCAGGCAGAGAGAGAGAGGAAGGGAAGCAGGCTCCCTGCTGAGTAGAGAGCCCAATGCGGGACTGGATCCCAGTGGGATCATGACCTGAGCAGAAGGCAGAGGCTTTAACCCACTGAGCCACTTAGGCGCCCCTCCAAGAATATTTTTAATATTGTTATTCCATGTAGAATATAACCACTGATCTTAAGGTTTATCTTTTTTTAGGAGCAGGAGCTTGATGAAGAATAGAAGAATTTCTGGTTGTTTACATGATATTCAAGCCCACCCAATTCAGGATTTGCATTCTTCCCATTCATCAGGTATTTTCATCACATTTTCTTGTTACTGAGAAAAGTATCAAGGCTTATTGTTTACCAGCACAATAAAAGGTTATATATCTGTGGTATTAACTTGTTTATTCAGTATTATTTGAGAGTAAGATGTTTTACAAAAGTAATTTTCAGGACGCCTGGGTGGCTCAGTTGATTAGGCAGCTGCCTTCAGCTCAGGTCTGATCCTAGGATCCTGGGTAGAGTCCTGAGTCGGGCACCTTGCTCAACGGGGAGCCTGCTTCTCTCTCTGCCTCTGCCTGCCACTTTACCTGCTTACACACTCTCTCTGATAGATAAATAAATAAAATCTTTAAAAAAAAAGTAATTTTTCCAGGTAAATTAAAGCTGTCTTCTTAAGGGCCATATTTAAAAATTAAAGAAAATGCAAGAGCTCTTTGCTCATTTGCAGTTTTCAAAGAGGGAAACAAACCACGTGTGCCTTTAGTATGGACCTGCCCAGGCAGCCACGGGGCTGGGGACGGTGCAGTGTGCAGCTCTGGGAAGTTGAGCAAGTGTCCTAACTTCTCACCTTGAGTGCCGTATTTTTAAACCAGAGTTTTGCAATGCTTTGTAAAGTGTTGATGTTGGATTTTAGAATGTATTAACATCATTATCTTACTGAACAAAGAATATATTAACTATTCATGATGACTAGAATATAATCACTATTATCCTACAGTGGTAGAGCTTTGCATTTTATAGCTTTTCTCTTTTCTCTTCCCAAATCAAATTCTTATCTTTGGCTTATGCTCTTTTTTAAAAATGCTTTTTATTTTGTTTTGTTTTTTAAGTAAACTGGACCCCAAACATGCGAGCTCACGACCCCCAGATCAAGAGTCACATGCTCTAGTGACTGAGCCAGCCATGCTCCCCTGTCCTAGACTCTTAATAGTCCCCACCCTTTGCCTTTATTCTACCTTCCTTTTAGTTTGCTGTTTCATCATCTATGAACCTCGACCAAAAAAATAATCTTGTTTATTAAATGAGAATAATTATACTCATGAGCTAGCATTCTAGTATAAAGTTATTACTGGAGGCTCCAAATTAGTTCTTCAGACTGTTTCCATTTACTTCTGGTTTGGACAATGCTTAGAAAATTAGTCTGACAGCCTGTCTCCCAGAGATGTGATATATTAACTGTTCATAGTAATTGGCTTTGGCCTATTTTGATTATAGTATGCCTAGAGAAGGAACTAGTATAAAGTAGAGTTACTGAGACATACCTTTTAATACAGTTCGCTTTAGTATTGACTACACTTTCAGCTTACAAACTAAATTAATTTATATTATATTTATATTTATTCTATTTATATTATTTTTCGTGTAACTACCATTGTTTTCACTAATTTCAGGGTTTCTTAGGTGTTCCCCGAAAGTCAATAAGGAAGGAGAGCAAACCAGTGGTTGCTTAGTTGATTTGCATTGTCTGTTACTTGTATTGTGGTTGAGGACCTACTAACCTATGGACTGACTCCACTGACAGATTAATTGACCCCTTTACAAAATTTTGTTTTCACTTAGGCTTATAGAAGTAAGAATGCATTGAAATAAGAATAGCCTACTTTGAATTTACTGACAAATGAGTCTATAATATGCTTGCATTAATTCATTTACTCGAAAGTATTGTACCTGAAAAGTAGGCTTAAGATGGCTATTTTCTACCGATATAGGATTACTGGAGAAATCGAGCCCTATTTACTCAAGTTCAGCAGAATCTTTTCTTCCTGGAATTTGCAAAGAATTGATTGGGTCATCCTTAAGTTTTCTTGGACAGAGTTATGATGAAGAAAAAACCGTGGCAGATAGTCTGATGGATAATTTTCTTAAAATTTATCACGGGCTCTTTTGCATTTCCAAAGCTCATGAAGAACAAGATGAAGAAAGTCAAGAAAACTGTGAGTAACCTTACAGCTTTTATTAACTTTCATGAATGATTATTTTCTGCACATTACATTTTCTTTTGAATGTCACATTTTGCATGCATTTTCTGGCTTTAATGTGATCATATATAAGTTCTTTTATCTGGAGATTATTTCTTCCGGTAATTTTCCTTCTTTTTTCAAAGTGTTCTCTTCTGATCGAACAACCCAGTCACTTACAATCCAGGTCACATGTGCTTTTGAGCAGCTTGTGGTGCTAATCAAACACTGGCTGAATGAAATTCTGCCTTGTACCAGCACAGCAAGACTTGAAGATGAATTGAGACAAGAGATCAAAAAACTAGGAGGCTACTTACAGTTATTTTTACAGGTAAATTGCTTTGTTGATTATCATTTGAAGAATTCATTTATTCAGCAAGTATTTATTGACGTACTGTCTGCATCTTCCCCAAAATTAGATCTATAGAATTTTCAGAAGTGATTTCTGTTTTATAATTCTGAAACTGTAGTTATCTTTAATTATTTATTACTTATGGCTTCTGTGCCAGGCATTTACAAATATTAACTCATTTAAATCTCTTAACAACTTCAGAAGTGGGTATGGTTATTAATCACCACTTTATAAATGAAGAAATGGAAGTACAGGGTATGTAGCTTATCCAGTGTTACAGGCATAGTCGGTAAGTGATAGAGTTAGGATCTGAACCCGGGCAGGCTTGGGCCCAGAGTTCATGCTCTTTACTGTGCATATTCTACTATGCTAATCTTCAGTAATGACTATGGGGGAAAAGGCAAAGTCTTGTGCTGGTTGTTTGTTAGATTTCAGCTTATGCTGAATTAGTCACAAGCCTGGTGATGTACAGGCAAGGAAAATAATTTTTTTTCTGTTTACCTTATATCAAGTGAGATTAGACTTGGCTCTGAAGAAGAAGTAAGCTAAAAACTTACTTTCTGTCATATAAAATCTGGAAGTAGGCATGGTGGCTCTGCTCCACTTCTTGAGGTCCAAGCTCCTTCCAATACATCTTTCTACCAAGCCTAAAGCATGGCCCTTTATTTCATGGTCCACCAGAGTGGTGGAGTGCTGTCTGAGTACAGTGCAGTGAGATGGAAGAAGTGACAAAGAGAAAGGCCAAACTTCTTTTAAGGGAGGTTTCTGGAAATTTCCATGAGACATTTCTCTTATATATCTTCGGCCAGAACTTCATTACATGACCATATCTAGCTATAAGTATTATTGGGAAATGTACTTTTTATTCTGGACAAGAATGTACCTAGTGGAAAATCAAGAATTCTATTACTACAAAAGAAGTGGGGAATTTGGTATTGATTAATACCCAGTCACCCAACATTTCAGTGAACTCCTCCGTAAGAATTCTTTGAATAGGGGTGCCTGGGTGGCTGAGTCAGTTAAGCATCCAACTCTCAATTTCAGCTCATTTTATGATCTCAAGGTCATGAGATCAAGCCTTATGTCAGGCTCTGCGTTTAGTGTAGAGTCTGCTTAGGATTTTCTCTCTCTTTCTCCCTCAGCCCTTCCCCTGCTTGTGCATATATGCATGTGCTCTTTCTCTCTAAATAAATAAAATCTTAAAAAAAAAAAAAAGAATTCCTTGAATATATGAGGGGAACAGATATAAAAATATCAAAAGGGTTAGGTTTCAGTTTTTTAAATGGGTGACTTAGATTCATAACAAAATGTTCTGGAATGTTGAACAAATCTTACATTATTGTGCCCACCAAGAGACTTTCTACAGTCTGTTATTGTGGTAGAAGTTAGCTGTATCAAATACTTCCCGAGTGGACTATTTACTTGATAGGATTTGGAAATGTTCGTTTGATTGAGTAATCTCACTAGTCAAACTGAAATCAAACATTTATCTTTTTTTTTTTTTTTTAAGATTTTATTTATTTATTTGAGAGAGAGAGTGAGAGAGAGTGTAAGAGGAGAGAAGGTCACAGGGAGAAGCAGACTCCCCATGGAGCTGGGAGCCCAATGCAGGACTCGATCCCTGGACTCCAGGATCATGACCTGAGCTGAAGGCAGTCGCTTAACCAACTGAGCCACCCAGGTGCCCCAGACGTTTATTTTTAATTGCCCATTATTCTTCCCTAGGAGGTCTTTCTGGGTCTCAACTCAGTTAGGAATTTCTCTTATTTCTTTTTCAGATAACCTTATACTTCACCTGTTACGCCTTTTAATATAACATCTCTATAAGCCCACACACCTCAATGGGCAGTAAGCTTTGGGCAGTTAGAGCGGCTTAGGTGTCTTTTTTTCACAAGGACTCATCATATGAAAGATGCTCAGTTGGATATTTGTTATTGAATTAATTATAAATCCACACTGGATGAAGGATCACTTTGTATTAAGCAGTGAGGAAACAGAATGACCCTAGGACAGAGAGGTGGGCCTCAAACCGGTATGGGTGAAGTAATAGTTGAAGGAAATGTTCTGATAGCACAGAGCCATGAAGATGAAGGCTGGCCAGAGAGCAACGCTGGGAAGCCAAAGCCTGAGAGTCCGACTTATGCTTGAGCCGGGAGAAGGAAGCTAGTTGAGGGGTTGTGGTGGGAAGAGAGTGTGAGATATACTTAGCTGGCTCTTAGATTTTAGAGGTAGTTCAGGAACAGAAAAAACCCCAAAACCCATTATTGGCATTTGGGGAAACCCAGTGTTTGAACCCATGCTAAATTAGTTCTATGTCCTTTGGCAAACTGCTTAACTTTTTAAGCTCCTCATTTTCTCTTTGGGAAAATAAAAATAACAGCGCCTATTTGACAAGGTTGCTATGAGGATCGGATGGATGGATGTTATAAGTGCCTGTTAGAGTAACTGGTGTGTAGATTCTTTCCTTCTTTTCATTCTCTAGAAGAACACTTTGAACGTAACTTAGGAGTTGTGACCTATAGCCCTATGGGAAAGGTTTTATGTCAAGAATCAAGGCCAGAGAGAAGAGGTGACTTGAAGGGGAGATTAGACCAAGCTCAGGAAAGACTTATGTTAAATTGGCAAAACTGAATTTAATGACTACACTTCCTACCTAAGTGTGGTTTGAGAATTCTTATCTTGTAGCAGTATTATAAGCATGGCCTAGAAAGCAAGCCAAGAGAAGTATTCTGAAGAATCACTGCAGTTGGCAGGTAAAAGAAAGAAAATCTTGGGGGTGCCTGGTGGCTCATCCATTAAGCGACTGCCTACGGCTCAGATCATGATCCCATAGTCCTGGAATCGATCCCAGCATCCAGCTCCCTGCTCAGTGGGAATCCAGCTTCTCCCTCTCCTACTGCCCCTGCTTGTGTTCCCTCTCTCACTGTGTCTTTCTTCATAAAATAAATAAATAGAATCTTAGAGAGAAAGAAAGAAAGAAAGAAGAAAGAATGAATCTCGGTGCGGGGCAGGGGAGGCACCCTTCATTCTTCTTGGGCATGTGTACTCTGGTATAGAAGCCTTTTGTTTGAAGGGTTGTTTTTCCCCCTTTCTCTTCCCTTTCCTCTTCCTTCTCCCCTGATAAGAGAAAGTATCTTTATTAACCATCTGTCAGATGGCTACTAGGACAGCAAAAGTTCAAAGGCAAAAAAGAGCCACATTTTGTTCCGTTTTTTGGTGTGGGGGGCATTCACTCATCGCTTCTGTCTTCTATTTAGTTAACTGAATACTTGTCTTATGTCTCCTATTAGCATGTAGGGTCTTTGGGCGTAGAGGCTATATCCAAATCATTTTATCATCGTTAGTAGCTACAGGGTTGCATGCTTTTTGATTCTGACTGAGACTTTTATGAGGCATAGTCACGATATGAATGAATGCAGAATTTATTTTCTTCAGATTGCTTTTCTTGTCTTTTCTTTACCTCTGTTTATAATCTCATGTATCTGATATACTGATCCATTTTTGTTTTACAGGGATGTTGTTCAGATATCTCATCAATGGTAAAAGATGCTCAAACGAAAATAATCCAAATTGTACAACAAGCTGTAAAGTATGTGGGACAGTTAGCAGTTCTTAAAGGGAGCAAGCTGCATTATCTGGAAAATAGTAGCAATAAGGCTGCCAGTGTTCAGGTAATTTGGTAATATTAGTTTTGGAGGACTTCATCTGAGGAACAGTAGTCTTCTGATAATAGTTTCAACTAAACAGGATAAGTTGTTTTTATTTTAAAATAGTTCATACTTTTAATAATTTGGCAATTTTTAAAGCTGTTTCAATCTAAGTTGGTTAAATGTACTGGATAATTCTGGAATCCTCACTTTGCCTTTTGGATCTTTGCTTTGATGATGCATACCTACTCTGGAGGGTTTGCACAGTCAATCAGCACATACAGAACTCCATAATTCTAGAAAATTTGTATTTGCTTGCTCTAAGTATTCATGCTATTAAGAACAGTATTATATTAGAATGTTACTGTGTTCTAGCAACACAGCGTTCTAAGATGACTTTTTTTTTAAATTTAAATTTTACTTAAAATTTCTGGAGTACAGCTCAGTGGTTCATCACTTAATACCCATCACCCATCTAACCCATCCTCCACCCACCTCCCTCGGACAGATATTCCTTATTAACTGTTATATGTGGAATGTTAAATTACAGATTTGCTAAATTTATTACATGTTATATGTGGAATATTAAATGATAGATTTTCTTACAGACTGTTTTTATTCCAGCTTTAGTTGAATTTAATAAACTAGGAACTTATTGTAGTCCTAAAATAAGCGGAAAATATAACAATTATTTTATAATTTAAAAACATAACACCGAATTTTCTACTCAATGCTTAAAAACTTTTTCTAGGAGGATTTCATGGATGCTCTTTGTGATGGTGTAGGCTTAGGAATGAAGATTCTATTAGATTCTGGACTAGAAGAAGCAAAAGAACTTCAGCATGAACTCTTAAGTCAGTGTACCCAAAATGAGGTAAGAGGAATAAAAGAACATTCTATATAGTACCAGATGGCCTATCAAGTTGATTTTTAGAAAATAGTTTATTTCAACTAAATTGGATTCTTATAAATTTATGTATTTTAATTAGTGTTAAAATTATTTTTTTATTGAAAAAACTGATGTGATTATGTCAGTTATTGTCAGGGAACCGTCTGTGGATAAACTCCAGAGCAGAATGGAGTCTGGCAGTGACATCTAGTGTTCACTTTCTGCTGGTCTGTTTCTTCCTGATCTTTGTTTAGGTCTCCACTTTTCCACCTAAGAATAGAAACTACCACTTACTGATGCCATATTTTAAACTAAATATTTTGCCAAAGGCATTCATATCTGATATTTCATATTAAGATACAGAATCAATGAAGATTTGAGTGACTTCCAAAAATATGCTTCCCTGGCACCTCCTCTAGCTAACTGACATTAAACGTGAACCCAGTAGCTGTCTTAGAGGCGGCACTGTTTAAAACCGATCTCTTAGTTTTCAGCAGTCATTTATCAAGTCAGTGCTCTGACTCTGTTTTTTCACCTGTTGACTGTAATAATACTTATGTCTAGGTTGTGAGTCATTTATTTATTAAATAATCTCCCAGTGCAAGTATGGGACTAGGTGCTCTCGTTAGAATAGGGGTGAACATCCCCACTTTGCTAGGGAGGAATTACTTGGGTTCCTATGCGTTTTACGGAGCTGGAGGACCTCGCCCAGTCATCCGAGCCAGGGTTTTATATTCTACCTACGGGACTCTGAAACTCCACAGTCTACAAAACTAAGGTTTGTAAATCATTGTTCACGCATGTTAATTTTCGTTGTTGGGAGTTATTATTAGTGGAATGGGGACTCAGAAGATAAGTTCTAATCTTTACAGCACTGAAATCTCGGAGCCCTGTCAGTTCTAGAATCTTGTAACAACTTCTTGTTAAAACGATCTCTGCCCGTTCCCTTTCTTTTTCTGGAGTCGGTCAGCTAGGATGTGTTTGCTGAGCTCACCCCCACAAGGACCGGTACTCATTTACATACATACCATTTGATCTAGGAAAGACAATCAGGTAGAGGACCCTTAGCGTCCACCCCTGTGGCTCGTTTCCAGGAAGGCACAAGTAAGTTAGATTTTTTTTTTTTTTTTAGAAAACCTTTTCATTAATGCATGTCTAGCTTCCTTATCAAGAGAGAAATTTTCTACGTAAGCTAGAGGGGATCTCCAACCCTCCTCAGACTAAAAGGCTACATGAATTCTAAAGGGCTATCATCTCTGCCCAAACTGGCTCAGAAATGGAAGAAACACTGAATGATAAATTGCTCTCCTGCTTCCTGTGCAGCCTTGAGCTGCTCACCCGGGCCTCACATGTTGCATTTAAAAAGTGAGGATGAGCATATGAACTCCCTAAGATTGTTCTGAGGATTTTGTGCCATTAAGAACAGTGGACAGAGAAATGCTAAACACAATACCTGGCAGATCTAAGCTGCCTCAGCTTGCTCACGCTTATTCTCGCCGTATGTTTGCCTTTCCACTTTGTGTTATTTTGCTCTTAAGATACAAACACATTCAAAAGGAGTTCATTTTGTCACTAAACCAAAATACCTGGGTCTAGTCCTGTTCCAGGAGACACCAGGCTGGTTTCAGTTCTGTAATGCAACTTTGAAGACGGTGGACTCGAACTGCCCACTGCCGACATGTCCAGCTTGTTTGTGCCCAGCAGCAGCGCCGTTTATCCCCAAAACACTTTCTCTGTCGTTGTTTGCAAAGTACAGTTTCCACCGGCAGTAAGTGCAAGGGGCCTGGAGGCAGTTAATGAAAAGTAGAAGCAAAGTAGCCCGCGTGAGTGTGCTTAGAGTAGTAGGGCGGGCGCAGACATGAGCTTGCGTCTCACGTCATCATGTGCAAAATGGGTCAGGCCCATTTTGCACATTATGGGCATTTCCAGGCAGACTGCTCCCTCCCTTCCTCTTATTTTCTTTCTCTCGTAGTCCGTATGCCCCAGCTGTGTAGTCCTGGTGGGATTTTAGCTCATCATATTCTCTTAAGTTAAAGCTCAAGAACCCGTGGAAGGAAAACAAAGAATCCGAAGAACTGGAAAATGGGTTCAAACATAAGGCATTGGATTTATAATTGTAAAGCTGGAGCCGGGGGAAAAAAAGAAATTGTGTGTGCCTTTTTTTTTTTTTTTTTACCACATAGAGAAACTTTTTTTTTTAATAAGGTTCATCTTCTTTTTTTTTTTTTTAAAGATTTTATTTATTTATTTGACAGAGAGAGAGAGAGATCATGAGTAGGCAGAGAGGCAGGCAGAGAGGGAGGGGAAAGCAGGCTCCCTGCCGAGCAGAGAGCCCGATGCAGGGCTCGATCCCAGGACTCTGGGATCATGACCTGAGCCGAAAGCAGAGGCTCAACCCACTGGGCCACCCAGGCGTCCCCACATAGAGAAACTTTTTAAGTTAGACCTTAGGAAGAGCTGTGTGGGTGAAGCCAATTAAATTCTTCTCTCACCATCCCTGGCAGAAATTAAGTGAAAAGGTACCTCAGGGGGGCAGCATCGAGCAGTACAAAAGCAAAGGCTTCAAACCAAGACTGGGGTTCCCGCCCTGGTTCTGAGTCTTAGGAGCCTGAAATCTGTTTTCTTATTTGTAAACGGAAGACAGTTGCACATGCAGCATAGAGTTATAATTGAGAAGCAAATAATGAAACATGTAAGGGAAATCACTCAGATAGGAAGGCAAATACAGTAGTTGATGACACCTACTATGTTGTCTATTTGGAAGTTGCTAAGGGAGTAGAACTTAAAAGTGCTCACTGCAAGAAAAAAAATTCTAACTGCGCGGTAATGGATGTCAACTAAACTTCTTATGGCGGCAGTTTTGCAGTATATTAGGCCATTATGTTGTACAGTTTTAAACTAATACAGTGTTATATGTCAACTATATCTCTGTGAAACTGGTGAAAATGCATGTGTAGTTCTTCGAGCATAATATCTGCTTGATAAATTAGTTACCTCACCCTCTTCAAGGGAAGGCTTGGAAAGTTCATTCCTATAAACGTTTAAACATAAAACAAAATGCTGTTATTATCACAAACATCAGAGTGTATCAATACTTATTATAGAATCAACGTGCAATTTATTTTGAAAGAAATTCTGCCTACATGATTTAGGTACGCCGGCTGTTTAATTGCAGTCCCAATAATAGAACTCAAGTCTTTTGACTTCTTAGACTAAAATTCTTGCCTGTCTCGTCCCATAGAGTTCTAGGATTTTTAAACCTCTAAATAATTATTTATATAATAAACTATGTTCTTATTCCCTATAGGTTACCAAACAGATGAAAGCTAAAGCCGTGGGATTGATTGGATGTCTTGAAAACATGTTTGCTGAGTGGAAAACAGTAAGAGAAGCTTTAATGTTTACTTTGGTGTGGTGTATTTTAGCATTTCGTTCAGCTGAAGTATAGATATGATATGTTTATTTCAGTTTTCATCCTTAGCCAGATAATTCCATTGTGCCTGGTTGGTTGCAGCATGTGTCATAGTTTTCTAGCTACTTCCTTGTAGACGTCATAACTTATTTGTTTCAGAAAGAGATAAGATAGTGCATAGAAACTGATTAATGGTATTTTATCTATTTCTTACTGCTACTAGTTTAGTAACTATCAGCTTTTCCTGGGATAGTCACTGGCTAAAAAATTGTGTTTAATAATCAATATGTTTGAAGATTTTTTTTTTTTTTAAGATTTATTTATTTATTTATTTGTTAGAGAGAGCGAGCACAGGCAGACAGAGTGGCAGGCAGAGGCAGAGGGAGAAGCAGGCTCCCTGCCAAGCAAGGAGCCCGATGTGGGACTCGATCCCAGGACGCTGGGATCATGACCTGAGCCGAAGGCAGCCGCTTAACCAACTGAGCCACCCAGGCGTCCCTATGTTTGAAGATTTTAAAATGTAGGTGAATTAGACAAATTATTTTCAAATCACAAGTACATAACAAAATATAAATTAAGTATATAATCAATGTGTCAAATAGGAGAGAAATAGCTATGGCTTGAAAATTTTTATTTAAATAAAAATAAATGGGAGATATATAAAGTTGGACTCTGAAAAATTAAATTTATCTTTTATGTTATTGGGTAATAAAGGGTACTGTTGTTTTATTTCATTCCCATGTAATATGATGATTGTAAAATTAATTTAAAATTTGATTTAAAATTAATTTAAAGTTCTTGGGGCACTTGGCTGGCTCAGTTAGAAGGGCATGCAACTCTTGAACTCAGGGTTGTGAGTTCAAGCCCATATTGGGCATAAAGCTTAGTTTTTAAAAAATCTTTCAATTTAAAAAATAAAATTAATTTAAAATTCTTATTTCTTTTAAAAACAGTAATTACTAATATTGTATATTGGTCTTGCTTGTGGAAACAGAACTAAGCACTGGTGAGGAAAGTAAACTCATTCTCTTTCCTGAAGATAAGACTCTGGTGATTAAAATTATATTGACTAAGGCTTACTGTCATGTAGCCTATTATGCATCTTTAAGAATATTAACTTTATTTACAGAAAAGTTTCAGAACTGAACTACAACAAGAAAGTCCTGGATACCAAGACTTGAAGAAGCTGGTTAATCTTGCACAGGAATTCCTGAAGTTAAAACATTGCTTGGAGCAAACTATTCAAATTATTATTTCTGCACTGAGAGGTATATACTCCAGATGGATTTGTAATTAATCAAAATTTTATAGTTTAAGAACTCTCAGACATCTTTTCATTTCTAGTCTAATTCATTAGCTGAAGTCTAATTAATGCTACTTCTTTGATACTAATTATAGAAACTTGTATGGTCATATTCTCACTTAATGTATGTAAGTACTTTGCCTAAATAATTAGATCCTAAAAACCCAGATGTTTAATTAGCAGATAAGCTGAGTAATCTTAAGTAGTTTAGATTTATCTTGACAGGGTTACTTTGACCTAAAAGATATATAGAGTCATATAAGAGTAATAAATGCCTCATGAAAAATGAAAAGGTTAATGAACTTTTTCTTCTCCTTGCATAGGATGCCACGCTGATAAAAATCTTCTCAAGAATTGTGTTGAAAGTCTTTGCAACTTGGCCAAGGATTTTCATGATGATTTGAGCCTGTGCTCTACTTCTCTTGACAGCTATGAGAAGACACTACCTCGAGTTGGCCATGGGGGACTAGAATCTCTATCCAAGTCACTCCTCTTATGTTTTGAATCAGAGGATAGACCTTATTTATTGAATCCCTGGGAAACTTGTAACCAAAGTACCAGAGAAGAAGGACAGCAATCTAAATCAAGCAGGACCGACTCTGTTAGGAATAAAGGTGTACCAAAGCGTGTTTTTGAACTCCATGGCTCGTCCCCAGCAGTGACCTCAGAGGACAGCACACCCAGTAGGATTCAGTGGGTGTGAATTCTGATATGTAGGCACTTTATGACCATCCATGAAAGAGAGAGTACTGTGTAGGCAATTTTCCTTACGTAGAAGAATATAAAAAGCAGGAAGTCAGCATAAATGTTTCAAAGAAGTCCACATCTGTTTGATGGCCTTCCATTGGGAATGGAGAGTATAAGCATTATGGAATCCTGATTTCAGAATGTGCATTCAGGAGTTTCTTGGCAGAGAATTTTAAATAGGCATTCACCGTGTTGGAACATGGTGGCAAGATATTGAAATTAGGAGTTCGAAAACAAGTGAATGGTCATTTCTCCAGTTTCTCATTGCCTTGAATTTTAACTGTTTATTTCTCACATTGATATACTATCTCTGGTTGGTTCTTCAGCTTGTTTGTAAATGGTTACTATAGTTACTATTAAGTTATTTTCTCATGAGTGGAAACACATGAATAATCAGTTACCTTTATGCCTGTGCCTTCTCTCCTCTACAAATAGCTACAATGAGGTTTATGGTGAAATTGCCAATGTAGGTTTTACTAAGGCAGTTTAACTTGCATTGTTGCATCTAAAACTGTTTTCTTGAAAGGTTAACTGGTTGCCTTTTTGAATAGTGTGTTCAAGGGCAGTTTCCCTTTCTTTCCAAATAGAAATAGTTACTTGAATATATATTAATAAAATGGCTTGCTGGTGTAATAGTTCACTATATTATCTATGTTCCATAATGGGGGCTGTATGAATATAGTTTAAAACCAATTAAATAGTGCCAGAATCATCTTTTGAATGGGGTTAAGAAATCAGAGGCTGGACCTTTTCTTGATAATGCTTGTTTTGTTAAAGGTGTAATGAAAAAGTTTGTAGATGATTTGGTAAAGGTTAAAGATCCTTATTATACCTCACAGTTTAAAAAAAACCTTGATGTGCAATCAGGTAATAAAGACAGTATTCTCCTTTTGGGGACTTTCATTAAGGAAATAGTTTGACATTTTGACCACAAGCATATGTGAAATCTGGAAAGATACTTAGTGATTCTGCTTGGGCGATATAGAGCAGTTCATGGAGAATAATTCTTTTAAATAAACTGATCCTTTCATGTGCCTTTTCACTTGCAGATATCACTTTAGCCTGAGAAGTGAAAATTGGATATTAGTACCATGAGTAAGTTCAGTAATTTCCTTTTTGGGAAGAGATTGTAAATACTACTGGTTACTGTAGCCAGAACAATGTTAATAAACCGTGTGTTGTTGTTGCCAGGTGCTTTAAAATGGTGCAGTGTAGCAAATTTGCTTTAATTTTCTTTTTTTTTTT
>ML107621.1:15982-30674 GCA_003697995.1 Taxidea taxus jeffersonii | reverse complement strand
TTTTTTTTTTTCCTTTTCTTTCTGGCATTTGAGCTTGTATTCTTTCTGAAGTTCTAAATGTATTTTTAATAGTTGATGCTCTGCCAAGTGGCACTTTTGCTATCAAGTTTCACGAAGTGTCAATGTACATATGAGAACTTTGCCTGCAGGTTGTACTTCTTTGAAGAACTTTCTAAAGTGTCAATACGGTAGTTTTCATCTTAATGTTTGGTACTTAGTCTTTACTTCCTGCTTTCTAAACTCATGACATCATTGGTCAAAAACCTATTAGTGTCTTTGTAAAATTTTGTGTATATATATATATTTATACTTTTAAGTAAATTGTTATACAGTATTCAAACAAATGATGAAAATATATTTGCTCTTAGAATCATGTGCACTGATAAGAAATGTTATAAACAGAATGCCTTTAATAAATGTTACTGGCTTTAGAATTCTCTCTTGGTCTCAGGGTTTTTTTGTTTTATTGATCTTCTTCATTACTTTATTTCTGACTCAAAATTGCCACAATAACTCTGCTTTGATAATAGTTACACTAGTTACATCATAGTTATACATAACTATGTATTCATCATAGTTATGTATAACTATGTGTTCATCATAGTTATGTATAACTATGTGTTCATCATAGTTATGTATAACTATGATGTGTTTCATATATAGATATATAAAACTATAATAACAGTTATCCTGGTATTGCAAACCAAACAAATCATTAGGTAATACTAAACAATAATAATATTATTATGGCAACTACTTAGATTTTTTTCTTTCAACATTGCTCTGCCTCTTTACAGCTAGTTGTCTGAAATAGCTTTATCTGCAAGTGCTGTAGTAGAAAGGGCAGCCTTAGACAACTTGCTTGCTGTCTTCCTCCGCATTTCCTCATCTGCAGAAAGAAAAGGTAATACGCACCTCATGGACTTCCTGGGCATTAAATGGGAAAAATGTAGGACCAGGTCCTGGCCAAGGAGTGCATTGTTAGTAAATGTTAGAGTCTGTCCTTTCCCATTACTGGCAGCTAAACCCTCGTCGCTGTATGCACAGGGTCACACTGGGTGCAAGCCTGCGCTGTGAATGGCAGCCTGCCAGGAGACAAGTTGTATGGCAACCCTGTTAACACAGCGTACTTGAAAAGATATCCGCTACCCTCAGGTTCCGTGATAACAAGAGGAAGTAAACAGAATCCCACTGGCCTTAAGGAAGGTTCAGTGTGATGTAGGAGTGTCCTTCATGAGGTCCCTCTGAAATTTTTGGCAAAATATTTAGTTAATTAGCGTTTCTAAATTTGCAGTGCCTAACTATTTGCCAGTAACAATTTTGAGGTTTCATCTAAATATGGAAAGTAAAAGTTCATTTATCACAGAGGAGGGGGAAGGTGTCAGTTTGGTGGGGTTAAAAGAAGGTTGATCTGTTCGGCTTCTTGTGCATGATTCATCAGGGAAGCTTGTGCTCTGGATTTAGCAAGTTACAGTCATAGCATGATATATTCAAGACTGAACTTTTTCATCTTTCTTATTTAACCGTTATTGGCTTATAGGTTTTTTAGAAGTGGAATATGGGCATTTAGCTTAATAACATCTGATAGCTAGCTAGGTTCTTTCCTCTTAGTCCAATAATTATTTATATAATGCCAGGCATACTTCTAGTGCAATGTCCTAGAAACATGGAAAAAAAAAATCTTAGATTGCCTCAAATCCTGGACTTGTGAAAGACCCAATTTGTTGGCTCCCCAGTTATTCATAACACTGTACCTTCTCAGTGCAGAAGACCTCTGACCACCCTGGAGTTGAACCCCATGAGAGCTGCTAGAGCGTCACTGATTGATCAAGAGAGAATTGAGGAGGGCACCATTTTGATTAAGCACATGGTTCTTCCCATTTCTCATCGCCAAATAGCCCAGAGTTCAGATGCTCATAGATTTTTAAGAATTTAAGAGGACATTCACAGTCTTTTCTAAGAAGGAATCATGCTATTGTTTCTCTGGCTCATTTCGGTGTAAACATCTGAATTTGTCTACATCATCAAGCATCTGCCCTTCAGGGGCCCTCATTTTCAAGATGAACAGATTGAGCTATCTGCTACAAAGATGGGGAATCTCTGATATCACTTCTCAACAGCCCTTCTCCTCTTCTGGCTTTCAAGGCCTCCCACCCCATCCCGTTTTGGATGCTGTACTGTGAAGTCTCCATTGACTTTCCTTCTCTTCTGGCAGCTCCATCGCTGGCTGTGCCCCCCGCCACACATCCCTCGCTCCATGACTCTCCTGAAACTGCTCTCACTAAGGTTGTTGGCAATCTTCCGACTGCAAAATCCAAAGCAATTTTTCAGTCTTCTTTTTTTTTTTTTAAGATTTTATTTATTATTTATTTGACAGAGAGATCACCAGTAGGCAGAGAGGCAGGCAGAGAGAGAGAGAGAGAGGGAAGTAGGCACCCTGCTGAGCAGAGAGCCCCATGCGGGGCTCGATCCCAGAACCCTGCGATCATAACCTGAGCTGAAGGCAGAGGCTTAATGCACTGAGCCACCCAGGTGCCCCCGGTCTTCTTCTTATGTGATTTTTTTTAAAAGATTTTATTTATTTATTTGACAGACAGAGATCACAAGTAGGCAGAGAGGCAGGCAGAGAGAGAGGAGGAAACAGGCTCCCTGCTGAGCAGAGAGCCTTTTGCGGGGTTCGATGCGGGGCTTGATCCCAGGACCCTGACCTGAGCCGACGGCAGAGGCTTTAACCCACTGAGCCACCCAGGCACCCCTTCTTCTTACTTGATTGCTTCCTCTCTTTAGAAATTCTTTCCTCCCCTTCCCTGAGCCTGGGTGGCTCAGTCAGTTAAGTGTTGGACTCCTGGCTTCCACTCAGGTCATGATCTCAGGGTTGTGAGATCCTACCTTGCCTCAGGTACCTACTCAACTCACTTAGAATGGAGTCTGCTTGAGATTCTCTCTCTCCCTCTGTCCCTCTTCTCCAAATAAATAAATAAATTAAAATCTTAAATAAATAAATAAATAAAATTCTTTCCTCCCATGTTCCCCATAACAGAAAATTCTGGCTTCTTCTACCTCCTTGATTGGTTTTTCATTTTTTTTCAACTCCACACATTTCTTATCCTCTACCTACTCTTTTAAATACTAGTGTTCCTGAGGATTCTGTGCCCAGTGACCCCCCTCTCTGAAGTCTCCTTGCTCTTCCTAAGGACAGCTGAATAGTGTAGCCGTTGAAGATGCAGGTTCTAGAGGCTCTGCCAGTCATTCTCCCATGTCCGGGCAGCTTCCTTACCAGAGGTAGAAGGTACACGCTGAGCTTAAGATCTTCATCCTAGGTGATGTAGTGGATGGTGATGCCTTCAACAATGGTGATGAACACAGAAAGAGCTAGATTTAAGGGGTGTGGGGAATGGGGTAATTTTTTAGATACATTTCAATTTAAGGTGGCCGTCACACCACCAGGTACACAGGCTGAATATAAGAGTGTTCAAGAGAGGGGCGCCTGGGTAGCTCAGTTGGTCAAGCATCTGCTTTGGGCTCAGGTCACGATGCCTGGGTCCTGCGATCGATCGAGTCCCACGTTGAGCTCCCTGCTCAGCACAGAGTCTGTTTCTCTCTCTCCCTCTGATTCTCTCCCCCTGCTCGTGCTCTCTCTCTCTTTCTCTCTCTCAAATAAATAAATAAAATCTTAAAAAATAAAAAAAGAGAGAGAGTGCTCAGGAGAAGGAAATGTCAATTTGGGAGTATCTGCTCGTGCCTGGTGGTTAAAACTGCTCAGGTGGATGAAACCGATCGGTGATAGCGGCTGACTCTCCTTGAGTCCTCATACGTCAGGTTTTCCAGGCTAAGGGCTGTTCACCCCTGCAGCCATGACTCCATTGGGTCGGTACCATTATTACCATTTTAGAAAGGAGAAGCTGATTTCTATCCCAACGGATTAGTTTTCCTGGTCCTTGGATTTCATATAAACCCAATCATGCAGCATATTCGCATGTGTCTGGTTTATTTCACTCAACACAACATTTTGCGGGTCCTCGCGACCAGTATGTGAGTCAGCACTCCGGCCCTCACTACTGCTCAGGGCAGCGAGCATTCCATGTCCTCACCCTGAAGGGTTGAGCCCTTCACCAGTTGCTGGACACGGGACCTCTTTCCAGTGTGATCGTTTGCCCATGTGGATCCCATGTTTTTCTATATTTCAGAGTGGGACTTTGCTCAAGCTCTACTTTTAGGATTGGAAGGGGCTCTTCCTGCATTTTTTCCTTCCAGATTTTAAGTCATTTCTGTCAATGTCTCCATTAGGCCTCCTGGGTCAGCAGGATCCAGGCTCCCCAGGGGCCCCGTGATGTCTTCTACTCCTTCCTGCACATATCCCCTTCTTTCTCCGCCACTCCTAGGCCCCCTGGCTTGCGGCCCAGAACCCACTGCTCACATGAGCATCCAGAGCGTACCTTCTGGAACTTCCAGGCTACCTCCCCAGCTGGCAAACCCTTAGGGCTCTTAGAGAAACCTCACCTATTTACTACTCGAGAACAGAAAAGGAAGAAAGACTTCTGCGAGCTCCTAGACTTGAGTTCATATTTTTTCCCTACTTCTCTGAAACCAAGCCTCCTCCCCAGCACATCATCGAGGACACACATTGGTTGACGTGCACAAAGAAGTCACTGAAGGATGGAAAAAGAAAACTATCTCAAACTCTGTCCAGGGCATGGCTTTTTTCCATGATGTAATTCACAAACTCTTTCTGGGAAAGAATTAGCATTCCTGATAAAATGCTTAAGGAATGTTCTGCTAGAACAAAATGAGATAAAAACTTCTGGGAAACCAGGGTTACTCACTCAGCTGACTAACTAACCAATTACTTTTAAACTAGACTTTTTTTTTTTTAAATCCAGTGATTCTTTATTCTCTTTCCTATGAAATCTCTTCACCAAAAAGGTCTCTTGGAACTGACTTGCACACAAAGGCCTCTTTCCTGGCAACAACTTTGAGATGTTTTTTTTTTTTCTTTTTAAGATTTTATTTATTTGAGAGAGAGAGAGGTCACAAGCAGAGGGGTAAAGGGAGATGTAGACTCCCTGCTGAGCAGGGACCTCCTCCCCTACCCCACACCATGCCAATGTGAGAATCGATCCCAGGACTCTGGGATCATGACCTGAGCTCAAAGCAGACGCTTAACGACGGAACCACCCAGGTACCCAGGCAGCAACTCTGAAATCAAACTCTGGCATGTGCTTATAATCAATATGAGATGTTGCTATGCCATTCTGACAGGATTCTGGGTGATAATTTAGGTAAATTTGAAGTTAAATAAGTTACTTTTCATAGATTTAAGCATTTAACGTTTTTTTAAGTACTTCCTTGTGTTCACTCTTTACTTTTTAAAATATTTTATTTATTTGAGAGAGAGAAGGGTGAGGAGCAGAGGGAGAGGGACTCTGCACTGAGTGCAGAGCCCATCGCAGGGCTCGATTTCATGACCCCGAGATCATGACCTGAGCGGAAATCAAACGCTTAAGCAACTGAGCCACCAGCAGTCCCTGTCTTCAATCTTTAAAAGGTGAACATACAAGTTTGGGGAGAAGCTAAAAAAAAACCACACACACACACACACAAGAAGTTGGAGCAGAACACAGTGCTAGGGCCCCAGCTGCCCAAACAGCTTGGAGGAAACCCAGGAAAGAGGCAAAGGGTAAAAACAAACACCCCAGTCATACAACCTCTGGGGACGGGGCTGGGGAGAGAGCTCCGAGCAGCAAGCACAGGGAACTTCAGGCTTGCCAGACGTGGGCTCGAATTCCTGCCCTGCCTTTCGTGGTGTGACTCTGGACCAGTCACAGCCTCCCTGTGCCTCGGCTTCCTCAGCACCCCCAGAGACAATCCCACGCCCTCGGGGGGCCGCTGTGAGTTCCGTTGAATTGCTAGACCCTGTGCCTTGAGTGGCACACGGGTTTCAGGGAGCAGGGGGACTCAGTGGGTTAAGCATCTGTCTCTTCATTTTGGCTCAGATCATGATCTCAGGGTCTTGATGTCACATCGGACTCCACACTGAGCAGGGAGTCTGCTTGGGATTCTCTGTCCCTCTGCCTCTGCCCTTCCCTCTGTCTCTCTTTCTCTTAAATAAATAAATAAATAAATAAATAAATAAATAAAATCTTTACAAATTCTGTGTTATCTACCTAATTCCCAGCCCCAGGACCGGGATGGACTGTTAGCCTCATGGCTGTTGCCTCCTCACAGCGACAGATCATCTGGCTTTGAACGCAGCGTGCAGCGGTCACTGTTTCCTCTTCTTGGAAGTTCCTAGACCTTCCTAGCATGTTAGACATGGACTTTCTGGCCATCGATCAGATTCGGACAAACAGAATCCCAGGTAACACCTCCTGTGAACTTGCTGTCTAACCTTGGTGAGCACAGACATCGCACTCAGTGCTGCCCAAGCATGACCTTAGTTCACGTTCACAACAGCGAATAACGGACTGTTACTGCTGCCACTTCACAGATAACAAACTGAAGGTTCAGAGATGTTAAGGAACCAGTACAAGATCAAGGGCTGGAGGAGGCAGGGATTCTGGCCTGCTGATCACCAAAGCCTGTATTCTTTGCCACGACGGCTGCTGCTGCGGGGGACCACTCGTGTTCCTGTCCAGGTCTGACCCCTGCTCCATTACTCCTACGCCAGTTACATTTTCGAGGGCAGGGTGTACTTCTGCAGCATCCTAAAATAACACGAGAGTTGAGTACTAGTTTGAAGTTTTTGCATACTTAGAGATCTCCGTCTCTTCATTTCCCTCGGTTTCTGTATCCTCCCTAACCACTTAGGACATCACACCCCCAGTTAGCATCAGGCTAGGGGATGGAGAAGTGGAAAGAACTCATCCTTGTCACCGAGTTCGCTTAGGTCTGGAATATGGGACGTGAAACTTATCAAGAGCGTAAGCACTCGGGTCCCATCCACCCAGCTTAGATTTGGGGAAATTCCACCTGAAGTAAAACGAAATGTACTAGACACCAAGGGAAATTTGCAGCAGAGCAACCCAAGCTCTGAATAAACCACACGCCAACCTGCGAGCAGTTTCAGTTGTTCACAGGGTGGTGCTTTTAGTAAGGTCTTTTCAAGAAAAGCGAGTAAGCTCTGGGCCTTCTGATGCTCCTTGATCTTCCTTCAGCATTAAATACTTTCAGTATCCCCTGCTGCCCATCCAGAAGGCCCCGGTGGCTTCCATTCCCTGAATACTATTCCAGTCCCTTCCTGCTTCTGCCCCATGTGGTCTCTGTCACTCTCTCTCTTGTGATCCCCGAAGCTCAGGGCTTGGCTTCTTTCTCTCTCTCTTCTGCCCTCATACCTTTCCTCCTGGATCTCAAGCACTTTTCTGTGAGGGTTTTCCATATGTCTCAGCCCAACAGGCTCCCACATTCCAACTTTTCATCCCCACCCCAAACACATTCTTTTCTTCCACAAACTTCTTTTGCTTTTTCACTCTCACAGTTCCTGAATCTTAGTCTTCACTCTGT
The DNA here is from genome assembly GCA_003697995.1 of Taxidea taxus jeffersonii. NCBI lineage: Eukaryota > Metazoa > Chordata > Mammalia > Carnivora > Mustelidae > Taxidea > Taxidea taxus. The sequence continues at coordinate 23,174 of ML107621.1, read as the reverse complement.
CTCCCTTTGTCTCCCATCATCCAACTCGATACCATTCTATTGACTCTTTCTCAACAAAGTGTCTCATCTGCCCCTTTCTTTCTTTTAAAATTAAAAAAAAATTTTTTTAAATTAAGTAGTCTCCGTGACCAGTGTGGGGCTTGAGCTCACAACCTTGCCTTCAAAAGTCGCATGCTCTGGAATACTATGCAGCCATCAAAAGAAATGAAATCTTACCATTTGTGACGACATGGATGGAACTAGAGCATATTATGCTTAGCGAAATAAGTCAATCGGAGAAAGATAACTATCCATGATCTCCCTGATATGAGGAAGTGGAGATGCAACGGGGGTGGGGGTTAAGGTGGTAGGAAAAGTAAAAATGAAACAAGATGGGATCGGGAGGGAGACAAACCAAAAGAGACTCTTAATGTCATAAAACAAACTGAGGGGGGTGGGGGGAAGAGGGGTTGGGAGAGGGTGGTGGGGTTACATTATATGTTTAAATAAAAGAGCTTAAAGAAAAAAAAAAAGTCGCATGCTCTACTGACTAAGGCAGCCAAGTGCCCCTGCCCCTTTCTTTCTGTTCCCACTGATAACATTCTAGGTCTCTCTTACCTTGTGCCCAAAGATTACCAGTGACTGATTTGATTTTTATATTCTCCAGTTCCCTCCTCCCCTGCCTGCCATTACCAGGATAGTCTTCTTAAATCTCTGGATTTATTTCCTCATCTCCTTCTACTCAAGAACTTTCAATGTTTGCTTCAGTTCACAGGTTGATACTGAAGTACAGAGCTTGGTACTTTCCTCCTTCTACAACGATACCCTTCCAAACTATGAACTACTCAGTGTCTCCCAGGTGAACCTTGTGCCTTCTGGCCCCAAGTTGTGGCTGATGTGAGACATACCCTCTCTCTTTCTGTTGCCTCATTGAGTCCTACCCATCCCTGAAATTCTACCTCCTCTATGAAAATCTCTCACTCAGATATTAATTGAATGCTGGTGCTGTGGCAGGCCCGGCCCTGAGGCATTGAGAAAAGAATGGCAGAGAAGACAGCCCAGGACCTCTTTCCACAGAGCTCACATTCTAGGGTAGGACAGACAAGTCTGCAGCAATGACAATATGGTGTGACCGGTATTCTGACAGGGGTTGTATAGAAAGCACCTACCCCACAGGTTGAGATGGGGTGTGCAAGACCCAGAAAAGGAGAGGGAGTTAGCCAGAGGAGGCGGGAAGCTGGATCTCTCAGGCAGACAAAACAGCGCATGCGAAGACCTGAGGAGAGACAGAGCCTGATGCGTGGCCAGTGGGGCCGAGGCTGATGGAGACAGGCCTGGAGGAGAGATAGAGGCAGCAGATGTCCTCAGAAGGACTTCAGGGAGACACTCGTGAGTGGCATCCAGAGGTTTGGACATTGAAGGGTTTTAAGCCAGGAAGTAATTTTGAATTTGGATTCTAGAAAGATCCCTCTGTCTGTAGCATGGAGAATAGATTGGAGACAGAGAGAGAGACTGGTGAGGAAGTGGTCTCTGGGAAGCTTGAATGAAGGCATGGACACAGTGTATGGGTTCTAGAAACCTCCAGGAGGGAAAACGGGCAAGGCTGGCTGACAAGGGAGGACGAAGACAAATGAAGGGAAAAGCCTGATGACTGGGTATGTGGCTGGAGTCAGGCAGAGGTTGGTACAATTCACGCCTGCAGGAAAGGCTGGAGAAAGATGGGAGGGAGCGAGGTGTGTTTGTTTGTGCCACTGCTGACCCTAGTCCCACAGGCTAGGCGTCCTCAACAGCAGAAGTTTGTAGTCTCACTGCTCTGGAGGCTGGAGTCCAAAATCAAGATGCTGGTTCCTTTTAGGAGAGGCTCTGTTCCGGGCCTCTCTCCCCGGCTTGTGGATGGCCTTCCTCTGCCTTGTCTCATCATACCGTTTTCCCCTCTGAGCCTGTCTGTATCCAGACCTCTCTCTTTTATAAGTCTAGCTGTCATCCTGGATTCCGGTCCGCCTTGATCTCATTTTAATTCGATTACCTCTGCAGAGACTCTATCTCCAAATAAGGTCACATTCTGAGGTGCTGGAGGTTAGGACGTCAATATCTGAATTTGGTGGGGGTGGTTGGGTGGGGAGGGAGGAGGACACAATTCAACCCGTAATAGGAGACACAATCAGCTCAGTTTTAGATCTGTTGGCTTGAGGGATCTTGGCACACTCAATGCACCCTATCCCGTAGAAAGTTGAAAATAGGAGCCTGAAGTGGGAGAGGGTGCTGGTTTATAATCTTTTATATCTTCTTACTGTGGTATATCGTTCCCTTTTTTGTGTAGATGTTGTCACTCCAATACCTAGATATGTTGCCTGAGGGGAGTTTAAGAAATCATTTCGTTCTTACAGTAGCTTACTAACGTAAGAATAAGTGCTTTCTCCTATTTTATGGAAGAATAAACAAAAAATTTAGAAAATTTAAACTATTTGCCCAAGATCACACAAGGAGAAATAATTAGATTTAGGCCTCAACTACAGGTTTATAAACTCCTAATATCACACTTTTTGGTAAATCTTGGTGGTGGAGGAGTAGGGTTGGGTGATGAATGGGGGAAATGGGTGGGTGAACAGGTATGTAGGTGAAAGGATGGGAGGTTAGAGGGATGTCTGTCTGTCTGTCTGGATGAATGGGTGGGAGAAGAGATGGATAATGCCAAGGTCTCCCATTTGTGAGCACTTCCTATGGGGGCAATTCTCCAACTATGTAGAGTTCACACAACTGTGAGTTTAATTATCAATTCCATGAAGGTGATGATATTGTTATCCTTACAAGCCTAGCTGAAGAGATGGAGGCTTGGTGTGGGGCACTTGGGGTGGTGAGTAATTCTAGGGCTCTAGGGTTAGGAAATGGGTCGGTGGAGTCCATATTAGAACCCAGCTCTGTTTGAGATTTTGAGCCTCTGCCAATTAGTGCGCTACTGTACGAATATAAATGCCGCTCCCAGACTCAGAACCTCCCTGGTTTCACCTGAGTCCATAATTAGTCAGCAAGCAGTTTTTAAGACTGTGCATGGGCAGGAGCACACCAGCTCCCAATGGGAAGTTCCTTTCTTGCTTTGCTTCTCTGAATAGCTGTCTTGTCATTCTGCGCGCCATCATGAAATCATGAACTGGAAGGCATTCATGTTTTAAGTGTCTTCTGATTCCTAAATGTCTTTTTTTTTTTTAATCTGCCCTAGGCATGCCATACTAGCATGCTCAGTTTTCTTTAAATGAGCTTTTCAAGTGACATGAAAAAAAATACTTAAAATGCACAAATGTGTGTCCTGCAAGAATTTTCACCAAGTGAATGCATGAAGATAGCAGCTACAGAGCTAAAGAAACAAGGGTACCAATGCTCAGAAGCCCTCCTCACGCCTGCTCCTAGTCATTGGCCCCAACAGGTGACCTCTACACGGACTTCTAACAGCATGATTAGCTGTGCCTGTTTTTGCACTTTTGTGTAAATAGGATTGTATCTGGGAATTATTTTGGGGCTAACTTCTTTTTGCTTAGTGTTCTCTTTGCAGAACTTCCTGATGTAGTGTAGGTCATTCACCATTGCTACATAGTGTTTCCTTGTATGGCAATTACTATATTACAATTTGTTTATCCACCTGTGGACAATTTGCATATTGCTCACCCACCCCCCCTGCATCCGTATACGTCAGTCATGTTGTTTGCCAGAGCCTTTTACACTTGCTGGTGAGCCAGGTGTCAGTCCCCTCCGTGGCTTAGGCCACATGACTTGGTTTGCCTAAGAAGATCTTAGCAGAAGTGATGCAGACTGTCGTGGAAAAATGCTTTGAAGACTGGGCTTGTTAGCTCTTGTATCTATGCTATTGCCATGGGACTAGCACGTGCAGGCTGGTCCTAGGAGGAGAATTAGGGACACGTGAAGGAGGCCTCCCCTCCTGTCTCTCAGAGCCCAGCCTGGATCAGCCGCCATAGAGTCATGAGTTAAGAAAAATGCAGCTGCTGTCTGCCGGGGAGATCGTGTGCATGGTCAAGTGACACTCTCTTCCGCCACGTCATGCTGTGTCTAGTTGATGTACCTTTGCTTTATTCTGTTTTTTGTTACTACAGTGAAGTTGGCATGAGCATTCTTGACAATGTCTTTTAGGGGCACACATGTACTGTTTCCCAGATGGCTCAAAATTTTACAAAAAATTCACAGAAGGAAGGTCCTCACGCAATTTCCTTTAACCGTTATATTACAAAGTATCTACCCCAAAAGGAAAAGTAACACCTATCTGCCCTTGTTTCATTCAAGCCTCTAGAGAGATTAATATTAATGGCAAACAAACAGTTCTGAGAACAACAGACCTGGCTCTTTAGCTGGGTGTGCAGCCGCTTACCTTCCTACAAACAGGAGCCCTTGTAGGGCCTGCCGGAACCTGGCCCGGTGGCATCCAAATGGCGCTCCTCTATGCCTCCACAAGCTAAACCAAACCCACTTTGAACTTGTTCTCTCCCAGGTGGTGCCCTTGTCGGGGCCATCCATCACCAGCACACTTCCCCCCGACGACCGTTTCAACTATACATCATCCAAGTGAGTGGGGGCCTTCGTAACAGATTGCTCGTATACATCAGCACAGCGAGCCACAGCTCCAGGAATCTATGAGTGTAATCCAGCATCGGGGTGAGGCATATTGATAGAGCCAAGCTGGTCGATCTGTGAATTGTGGGTACCTAGAAGTTCAGGTCAGGAGACTAATGCAGATTTCAGGTTGGATTGATGCAGCTATGAATGGTATTTTATGATATAAACTTTACCTCTGATTTAGAAAGTAATTTAATGTGGGTGACAGCTGAGGTCCAGGCTAAGAGAGGTCGACATGGTAGACATCTGTAGCTCTTGGAAGATCTATTTTAGGAATAAATTACTGTTCTTGATACTATTATTTCATTTTGCGATATGTCATCAGGGGCACGAGAAAATTGGCCTGGGAGGAAAGTTGTGCACATAAAGCCAAACGGGCTCGTTCTGCTGCCTGCCGGGTAAATAAATATGAGGTAATATAAATATGTGGCAGCAAGGGTCAGCTGCCATCTGTTTTAGTTGGTTGGAACTGGATTCTCAGAGGTCTTGCCCTTGACCTGATGTTTAGATAACAAAGCAGAGGTTGCAATGCATACGCTGTTAACAACGTCTACAGGACTTGGGTGATAAGAAGAACCATAGTGATTAGGCAGAGGAGTAGGGGTGCAGCAGGTACGATGACCAGATGCCAATATGGGATTCAAATCAATTAGGACCCAAATCAGGGGACACATAACTATCTTTGGTGTTCAGGAAATAAAAGGAGTTGTTCTGTCCCATGGACATACCTGACAGCTTCTGACTAAACATGGAAAAACTTTTCCGGTGACTCTCAAGATTTGTCTACTACTTTATTAAATATAAAAACAATGATAGGCAATACTTAATTGATACTTATCCATTATTTCACTTAATCCTCACAACAGCTTTATGAGTTAGGTACTATTATTACCTCTCTCTCTCTCTTTTTAAGATTTTATTTATTTATTTGAGAGAGAAAGAGATATCAGGAGCAGGGGGGTAGGGGTAGAGGGAGAAGCAGACTCCCCACCGAGCAGGGAGCCCGATGCAGGGCTCGATCCTACGGCCTGGGATCATGACCTGAGTGGAAAGTAGACGCTTAACCGACTGAGCCACCCAGGTGCCCTTATTATCTCTATTTTAAAGTTGAGAAAAGTGAACCACAGGAAGGTTGAATGACTTGCCCAAGGTCACACAGCTGGTAAATGCTGAAGATGGGATGAATACAAGTATATGGGTCTAGACATTTTGCTCTTGACCATTAGGAGAAGAGAACCTCAAGCCTGGCTGCACATAAGCATCACCTGGGGGGTGGGGCTTTAAAAATATCAATACCTGACCCCTGGCTCCCAGATTTTGTTTTAATTGGTATGAGGTGAATTGGTCCATAAGTTCATTTTAATGCCTCCTAGATATTTTCTCTTGTGCAGGCAAAGGTGAGAATCACTAACTCAGTCCCTTTCAATAAATGGTACTTATTTTCATTATGATGTTTTAATGAGACTGTACCAAAAAGCCACAGAAGTCACTTTCCAATAAGCAGCAGAGGAGCAAAGCATTGAGAGAATCCTGGGCTACAGGGGCCACCCAAGGAGTGGTCTGCTCATTGGCTCAATGGCGACACCTTCAGGCAAAGAAGACAAGTGCAGAGGTTCTTGCCGAAGCGCTTGTATTGTCTCTGTGAAGACGTCAGCAAGCCGCCGACCACACAGTGCCTTCTAGAACTCGCAAGCCCAGCCCCTTTTTAAAGTAGAAAAGGTTTACTTTTAAATCTAGCATCAATTTTTAGAAAGATTTTTTAAAATTTTTAATTTTTTATTAACATATAATGTATTATTAGCCCCAAGGGTACAGGTCTGTGAATCACCGTAGAAAGATTTTTAAAACTACTCCTTATCTCGAAGGCAATGAGCATTTTGTCCCAACTGAGATGCCTTTCATACTTGATTCCCGTCACGGCAAACAGAGCCTGTGTTCTGTCCTTTCATGCAGCTGAGACAGCATCATGGCCTGTTTGTGTGGGGGCTCCCTTCCCTCTGGTGTGCCTGCCAGGCCCTGTGCGGGGGCTCTTAATGCTCTCTGTGTTCTCATCCTCACTGGCCAGGGCTGACAGCAGCTCAGCAGGCCAAATGGAAAATGGCACAAGACCAACACATTAGCACATCCATTTGGCATTTGCAGTGAAAATTAGTAAACAGTCATTCTTCCAAGGGTTTTCGATTTAATGAAGGCAGGACATAGATACAAATTCACAATGTTGCAAGATTTTTTGAATAATATATATCTATATTTTCCATATTTTTAACTGAAGGATAGTTGGCACACAACATTATATTGGTCTCAGGTGTACTATATACTGATTCAGCAGTTCTATACATTATGAAATGCTTAACGCGGTAAGTGCAGCTACCATCTGTCATTACAGAATTTATTACAATATTATTGGCTGTATTCACTATGCCATACTTTAAATCCCTGTGGTTTATATATTTTATCACTGGAAGCTTGTACCTCTTAATCTCTTTCACCTCATTCACCCATTTGCCCCGCCAGCTTCCCTTCTGGGAACCACCATTTTGTTCTCTGTATTTAAGAGTCTGTTTCTGTTTTGTTTCATTTGTTCGTTTTTTTT
>ML107621.1:0-15582 GCA_003697995.1 Taxidea taxus jeffersonii | reverse complement strand
CACTTGATTTTAGCCCAGAGCTTTTGGCCCCATTCACACTTAGATGATGAATGGGACTACAAAATTCATATGTATAATTGTGAAAACTGAAACTAAAAAGTTTCTAAAAATATAATTGGATAAGGGCACTTGGGTGGCTCAGTTGTTAAGCGTCTGCCTGTGGCTCAAGTCGCGATCCCAGGGTCCTGGGATCGAATCCCACATCGGGCTCCCTGCTCATTGGGAAGCCTGCTTCTCCCTCTCCCACTCTCTCTGTTTGTGTTTCCTTTCTCACTGTCTCTCTGTCTATCAAATAAATAAATAATTTTTTTTAAAAAGCTGGTGGACTTTAAAAAAATATATGTAATTGGATAAATCTAAAAGTCTTAATTTCCTATGGAATATTATAGATTTATTCAATTATATCTTATTCTATTTTATATATTATATATGTAATATACATTTTTATATTATATATTATGTTTTATGTTTTTGCATTATATTTATATTTTATCAGAAAATGACAAGTGCTATGAAGAAAATCAATGGACTAAAGGAAGGGGATAGAAAGTGCTAGGATACTAAGAGGGAGGGTTGCTATTCTATGTATGATGATACAGTGACATGGGAGCAGAGACCTACAAGAAGGGGAGAGTGCGGGAAGAGGAAAAGGCAGAGCAGGTAGGGCCTCATAGACATTTGGAATGACTATGGATTTCACACTGAGTAGAGAACCACTGGAGGGTTTTAAGTAGAGGATATGACATGATTTGATTTAAATTTTGAAAAGTTCACTCTTTCTGCTGTTTAGGGAATAGACTGTAGGGGGATAAGGCTAGAAATACAGAGACCACGAGGAGACCATGGAAATGACCCAGGGCAGAGATGACGGTGGGCATCATGTGTTGTCCTTTTACAAACTTGATCAGACTGTATTCCAATCAGACAGGAACTCACAGACTGAGTAGAAGTGAACGTGTTGGCAGGGGTTCTATCCCAGCATTTGAAGTAGTTGATCGAGAGCTGGGGGATCAGGGAATCTTCCCTCGATGCTCTACCCAGTCTGAGCTTGTTACACAACCATGCTAGATTAGAAAGCAGTACCAGGACCAAGCCAGGGAGCAGCTTGGGATCCACAGTGTCTGGGACCATTAACCTTCGTTCATGAAGCTGAGGAAAGTAATCTTTGTTGGTGTCAATGTGAAGATCAACATGGGGCACCTGAGCGGATTCTGGAGCCTCAGATCAATACAAATTTCTCACTACTACCTTAAAAAAAGTTTTGAGTAAGATAAATGCATGTAAGAAAAATTGAAGAATTGATTATCACTTAAATATTTTTTCAAAGTAATGAGATTGTGTGGAGAGGACTATCCCACAGGAGACCCTTTGGTCAGGGACTCAACCACCCATCCCAGGCTGGGTACATAACTGCCACCTCCTGACTCTTGCCTCCCTCTGAGCTCCTACTGGGGCTCCCCATTGGCAAATCCACTAAGAAGTCGAGGGGCAACAGAACCCCCGAGGGTCTTCAGTGGTGTTCTGCTGGTGTTCCTAGCATGGTGCAGAGTGAAGGAGAATTTAGCTTAGACCCTGAAAGGCAAATACCTCCTGGTGGTTGACCTCATGAAGGAAATGCCCTTTCTCTCCTCCTCCCTCCTTGGATCTCCCTTCCCCATCAGAAGGCGAATTCAAGAACTAGGAATGGGGGCCTGGGCAGGGAGCCTCCGGTCTCAACAGAATCAGGCTTTGTAAGAAACACGAGGTGGAAAAGGGAATAAATACTCTTTTAGCGTAAAAAAGCCAAAGTCAAGGGCTCCTGGGTGGCTCAGTTGGTTAAACGTTCCATTCTTGATTTCCGCTCCGATTCTGATCTCAGGGTGCTGGGTGGAGCCCAGCAGGTGGCTCCCCGATCAGCAGGGGGTCTACTTGAGATTCTCCCTCTCTCCCTCTCCCCACCCTCTCCCTCTCAAATAAATAAAATCTTAAAAAAAAAAAAGTCAAAGTCACGTTAGCAGAGGAAGAGACCTGGAATGTAGACTTGAGCCTGATTCGCTGATAGGATTAACTTTTGAGGTTTCTAAGGGAGAATCAAAGAGAAACGGATGAAACAGAACAGAACAAAACGAAACACCAAACTCTAACAAAGAGAAGCACCCCTGGCCCCTTTCTTCCAGCCCCTCTCACCCTCCCTGGGGCTACAAGCCTCCCACCCTCAGTGGCTGGAGCTGGCTGAGGCAGGAGGCTGGGCTCAGCCCGTATCCTGAGGTCGCGTTTAAGACCCTCAAAGAGGCTGGAAGCCGGTTCTTGCAAGAGTAGTGGACTATTTGATCCCAGAATTGGCCCTTTGTCACTCCCGGGCAGAGGGGTGCGATTTACAAATGAGGCATAAGATCTGTGGAAGGTGTTTGATCTGTGAATTTCTCGACGCCATCTCAGTCCCAGGGGCCTCCAGGGGCCTCCGACAGTTCTGAAACCAGAGACCCGCGGGGCCGGCATGGACGGCTGCTGAGCTATTTGGGTGAGTTTCCATCTTACAGACACTCTGCAAGGGGGCAACACCTTGGAGGAGCCTTCTTCTTACCCCTTCCCTGCTTGTATCTGTTTCTCCCTCCCCCGATCGCTTTGCTTTCCCTGCCCTCCTCTGAAATGGGGCCTGAGCACAGCTGACCAGAGCTTAGGGTGGGGAGTTGAGGGCGAGAAGCAAGCAGAGCTCTCTTTTCTCTGTGTCTTCTTTCTGCTCCCCCAGCCAGCCCTGGAGCCCATATATATATATGGTCCTGACTATTGGCTCTTTGTCTCCCTGAGTAGTGCAGCTCTGGTCTGGACTGTGAGATCTGCAGGGGACTCCCTGCCCTGGGGGCTCGGACTCCTCCAGGCAGAGGGGAGTCACTGTGGCTGAGGTGTAGAAAAGTTAGCACCCTCTTCTGGTTCCCAGGCACTGTAGGCGCAGGGATGCTATTCCTGGCCGTTGCAAAGTGCACATGGCAGGGAATGGGCCGGGAATGTGGCCCAGATGCTTTGGGCTAGCTGGAAAAAGCGAGCGGAGAGCCCCAAGTGTGGGTCACAGCTGCGCTGCGGCTGCAACAGCCTGCGGAGGTCCTCGGTGGCAGGGTCTTTACCCAAATTAAATACGGCTTGCTGACAGCTTAGAGAACACCCCTTACTTCACCCATAAACCAACACTGACATGTTAATTTGTTTCTGTACGGTTTGCAGTCACTTAATGGGGCTGGGTTTATAGGGTAAGCCTTCAGTCCCTGTTGGTTTTTCCTTCCTCTCACATCAAGAAGCCCGAATTGCCCGTTGAAATAGCAAAGGACCTCAGGTTACCAGGTCTAGGAGAGAGAGAGGTGATCCAGAGCACAGGAGCCCACCAGCATGGTCCACAAAAACAAAAGTGTATTTTTTAAAAAAAGACTTTATTTATTCATGAGAGACACAGGGAGAGAAGCAGAGAGAGAAGCAGACTCCCCACAGAGCAGGGATCCCTATGCAGGACTCGATCCCAGGGTCCTGGGATCATGACCTGAGCAGAAGGCAGACGCTGAACTGAGTGAACCACCCAGGCACCATAAAGGTATATTCTTAGTCACACACAGCACTTGATAGGTCTGCTGAAAGGGATGGCCACATAGTGCTTCAGACATGCCAGACACTCTCCATTCATCTTTAAAAAGCCCTATTAATCCTACGATTCTGTACACGAAGCGGAGGTGACTTGCCCAAGGTCACACGGCTAAGCAGTGGTAAGTCTGGGGCATGAACCCAGGGCACTCCGGTGGGAAGCCTCATGCTAAACCATGGTATTCTTCTGCCTCAGTGCTGGAACGGCCACTCCCCAGGGTTCGAAAGAAATACTACATTTAAGTAAAACACAGGTGCTTTCTGATCACCTCCAACTGTGACCAGTCATTGCTTAGATTCTGCCTGTTCTTATGACAGGTTAAAATAATTAGACGTTCTGATGCCTTCATTCATCAAGAGAGCTGTTCTCAAGTTAGGGGCTTTAGTAACTGTAGAATGTGATTCAGTGCAGATAGTTTTTAAGATAAAACCATATAGGCAGCTTTGAACAAATTTTAATGTCTTTTTTTTTTTTTTTAAAGATCTAATTGCCTTTTATTAAAGGATTCCTGAATCCGGAGGTGTCCCATCTAGAAAGTAGAGGGGAGCAAGGAATGCATCGTTTAGGTAAGGTTGCTCTCCTAAGGGGAGCCTATCAGTAAATTCCTTTTTAAAATCTTATCAGTTTTTAACATTTAAATTGAACTAACACATGATGTATTATTGGTTTCAGATGTAGAGGTCAATGATTCATCAGTCTTATATAATACCCCATTGCCCCACCTCCCTCCCCTCCAGCAACCCCAATTTTAATGTCTTTAAAGCTTCCTCCCCACTGTATAATTATTCAAGAAATTAGGCCACCTCACTCTTCTGATCTTTTAGGACAAACATGAAAACCCCCGTGAACCTGGTCTGCTTTGCCTTAGCTGCCCTAATTTCATCCCTAATTTCATTAGTGGTCCATCCCTCCTCCTGCTGGCTCTTCAAGGTTTTGTATGAACCGGAGAGCTTCCCAGTGAGTCACTGTGCAGCTTCACGGTTTCACTTCACGTTAGGAAATTTGTTTTTTTTTAATTAATTAATTAATTAATTATTTAGGAAATTTGCTTTTTTAAAACCTGATTTTCTGCTGACCCTTACTGCCTGGTCTTAAAGGGGCTTTGCACTTTTTTTTTTTGAACTTGAGGTCTCGAGTGGGAACTGTGAGGCCACTGGTCTTCTGCTCTGGGCTTGGTCTATTTGGTTTGGACGGCTCTCCCTAGTTCCCAGGGGCAAGGACAGCACAGGGCCGTCCTGTCCTGAGGTAGCGATCTGCCTCGTGACCCAGGCACTCAGTCTGATCTGGGCAGAGCCCTGATGCCTGGGATTTGCATCCTAAACCCAGTTTTGGTATGGCTACCCGGAGGGCCATTTTTTTTTTTTTAAATATTTTATTTATTTGGCAGAGAGAGAGCAGGAACACAAGCAGGGGGAGTGAGAGAGGGAGAAGCAGACTTCCCGCTGAGCAGGATCCCAGGGTCCTGGGGCTCCATCCCAGGACCCTGGGATCATGACCTGAGCCGAAGGCAGCCGCTTAACGACTGAGCCACCCAGGTGCCCCTGGAGGACTCTCTTAACCCCAGCTCTGATGGAGGCCACCAAAGAATAAGTTAAGAATGGAACCGGAAATAATGATAGAGTGAACTCCCCAACTCTTGAAGGCATGCGTGCATTTTGACTAAACGCAGTTACTAAACGCAGGTCAATGTCAGCACCGTCTCAGGTCCTTCAGACATCACGTGACATCTAGGACTGATAAATCATAGCATAGCAGAGCTTGAAAAGACTTGAGAGTTCATGCCCTCCACCCCTTTATTTTATTCATTTTTTAAAATTTTATTTTATTTATTTATTTGACAGAGAGAGATCACAAGTAGGCAGAGAGGCAGGCAGAGAGAGAGGAGGAAGCAGGCTCCCCGCTGAGCAGAGAGCCCGATGCGGGGCTCGATTCCAGGACCCTGACATCATGACCTGAGCCGAAGGCAGAGGCTTAACCCACTGAGCCACCCAGGTGCCCCTATTTTATTTACTTAAAGATTTAATTTATTTATTTGAGAGAGAGCGAGCAAGCATGAGCAAAGGGGAGAGGCAGAGGGACAAGCAGACACCCCCCCCCACCCCGAGCTGAGCAGGGAGCCCGACGCAGGGCTTGATCCTAGGACCCCAGGGATGCCTAAACTGAAGGCAGACGCTTGACTGAGCCACCCAGGTGCCCCCTCTGCCCCTTTATAAAGGACTCTCAGTCAGGACACAGCCATTTGGAGGCCAGACCCGGCACAGGAGCATTCTCTCAGGATTTGGCTGTAACTCTTCTGTCTCTAAGTGGCCTGAGAAATCGTGGAAGCGCCTTCCGGAGGAACTGGGGAAAGCGCCGAATAAAGCACTTGCTCCTCAGGAGGGCGGGCCTCGTCAGGTATGGCTGGCCCCTAGTGGGGCCCGTTTGGTGTGTCAGCGTCTGCATACACTCTGGCCTTCGGTGGAGGACATCCTCTCGCAGAGGTTAGTGATGGACGGTCACAGTGGCTAAATGAGCAGAATCCGCGGTCTTGTAGTGGGGTCTATTTTTTTTTTCCCCCTGTCCATCCAGCGTCCCTGATGTGTTTGGTGAGCTGCTTTGTCCCTATTTTAAATCACGTGATTCTAGTGAGGTGGCCGATGGTAGTGGTCCCTTTTTGGCCATAAAGATGGTCATGTGACCTAGGCCTGACCAAGGGGAGACGGGGTTGGGGTGGGGGAAGAGGCAAGGCCTCTTGGATCCAGCTGTGTTGGAAGATAGGATTTGCTGTTCTGGGCGTTTTCGGTTACTTGAGGCGATTAGGTTTCTATTCCTAATAACCAAAAGAGCTCTGAGGAATGGGGCTGAAGGAGGGTTAGGTTGCTGAAGGTGCTCAACCTGATACGTATGGTCATCAGTGGTCCATGACAGAACAGTCTGTCCAGCCCAGTACCTGGGTGGCATAGCACTGCTGCCCACAGCCAGGCTCCAGAGGCCCCCAGCAGGGCTCTCTGCCAGGCTGGGGGTCTCTTCTCTGAACTCTGTCACCTATTTCCTGAACCGGTCATCCCACAAAGGAGAGGGCTAATGAACTGGGCCAAGTATCTTCAGATGGTCCAGGAAACAAACATGGTGGCCAGTGTGGGAACAGAACGGGGCACAAGCCTACTGGCATCTTGTCTAAGGAAAGGTGTTAGGCTAGGGAGCAGTCTTGGGGGGGCAAGGTGAGGGCCCTCCTAACCTCTAGTGCTACCTCAGTTCCTTGACCTCTCCAGGCTGGGCTTCCAGACTGGGGTAGAGGCAGGGTGGTCTGAGCTGCAGGGGTAGGGAACCTCCCTTAGACCCCCAGGCTGATTCACCCTCGCACCACTTCTGCCCGCTGCCAGCAGGTGGCCAACGATGGGGAGTGGGGCCGGTTGGAACAAGCACAGCCCAGCCTCTCAGGCTCTCAGGCGGACAGAGGAATTTCCATGGCTCCTTCTGTTGCAAAACACGTCTTCAGTCCCCGCCTTTCGCATCTGCTGCGGGTGCGGAATGTGTGCCTTCGTTCTTTATCATTGCCCTACAGTGGGACCAAGCCTTCTGCAGCCCGTTGTCACGAGCAACACTTTCCCAGTGACTTGCTTTAGATCATTAAAAGGAGATTTCTGATATTTCTAGGAATCGCCCTTATGCACGTCTGATTGGTTAGCTGCCTCTTGCACTGGCCCTGCCCCGTCGGCATCCAGGAGCAACCGGAGTTTCAGGCTTCACGCCCATGGCACAATATTCAGAAAACGCTGCTAGGAGAGCTACAACATGTCAAGTTTAATTAAAGTTCAGGGGCACCTGGTGGCTCAGTGGGTCAAAGCCTGTGCCTACGGCTTGGGTCATGATCCCAGGGTCCTGGGATCGAGCCCCACATTGGGCTCTTTGCTCAGCAGGGAGCCTGTTCCTCCACACACCGCCCTCCCCGCTCTCTGCCTACTTGTGATCTCAGTGTGTCAAATAAATAAATAAAATCTTTTTTAAAAAAGTTTAATTAAAGTTCAGTTTCCAAAAGACGCTGTCAGTGGGCAAAGCTACCATATTTATAGTGACACCTAGATGAATTTGGACCTTTCTGGTCAGGTGATCAGGCCATGGGGAGAGTCCTTAAAATTTTCTAGTTTATCCTGTTTGCCTCTGAAGTATACATGCAACTGTCAGAAAGCTCACTGGTTTCTAGAATGGTAACAGTTCATGGTTCTGTGGTTCTGTGGTTTTTTCTTTCTTTCTTTTTTTTTTTTTTTTTTTTTTGCTTTACATTGCATCACAGAAGGATTTAGAATAAGCACAAGAACATGAATGCGGTTGGCTCAGCAGGTAGGATGCTGGCTTCTCAGTGACGTGTTTTCTTGCCTTATTCTTTAGGAAAAGTTGGAAGTATTGACGGTGACACTTTTTAATCCACCAGCCCCCAAAAGTAATCCTGCTAATCATTGTTGGAACGGGCACACACCGTGACGTAATAGATTTTTCCCTTGTTAGGTATTTTCTAAATCCTCAGAGCAAGAATGGTCTCCTTTCAAGTTGCTAGTGATTTATGCAAAGAGACTTGGCTCCTGGATGTCCCTCGAGCAATAAACACACCATATTAAAAAGCATATGGGGAAGAAGTCTAGGGAAGTGATGTTTGCAGGGATTCTTGGCACTGTAGAAAAGCCCTTTACTAAAACAGCACACAGTGGGAACCCGAGAACTCCAGAGGCTTCCCTTTCCCTTTTCGTCTAACAAGCTAACTTCAGAATAGATTTGTGTAGAGAAAAGGCAGGGCTCCATGAATGCGGCACACCTTCTAGACAACCAGCACTATTCCCGGTGAAGGTCTGGAATGTTCTGCCAGTCTTAGCCTCGTCAAAGATCTTCTTGTCCCTACTTCTGTCACTTCCTCGCTCCTGAAGTTGTTCTTCAAGAATTCTCACCTCCAGCTTCCCAAGTTCAAGATGACAGCTTCTTGGCTGGATGTGTCCTGTGGCAGCCAAGTGCCGACTTCCAGAGAGAGGCTGTGTTCCCCTGTGCTATGACTGCAGGGGGATTGGGAAGGTCTCCCTGCTCCCCAGATCCCTCTCTGAGTGGTCCCCCTTCCTCATTTCCAAACTGGTCAGGCTCTCGGGTCAAAAATTCGGTTCCGCACAAAGTGAAGAGACAGACATGCAGTCGGGATGGGGTTTCATTTGATTTTATCTTGTTTCATAGACTCAAAGAGCTTTCCAAATCGTCAGGTTATGTCCAGAATTAAAGGGTAAATAAGCAGATGCCAGAGTCCAGAGGAAAATCCAAGCTTTTTTCAGTTTTGCTCTATTCCTTCCCTCTCCTTCCCTTCCCAAACTTTTGCTTCTCAAAGGCAATCCTTGCCTGCCCCCCCCGCCCCCCGCAGCTGTACCCTCCAGGGCTCCTGCAGTAGGACCCTCCTCCCCCAGTCAGCAGGCTTTCAAAAGCTTTTCTGAGCCCTACACCTCTGTTGTCCTTCCTCAAGGGATGTGGAAGCCACCATGCTGTGGCTAGGATGTCAAGCAGTTAGAAGTTAGAGCGTGGAAAGTTCTACTGAGGGAGTGGGTACTTGCTACATTGCTCCCATCTGGAGAGGCAGAGTGACTCTCAGCCCTCCACACTCTAGTTGCCTACGGCTGGGGCAAAGGGAAAGGCAGGTTAGGACAATGCAAATCCAGGACTGGTGTAAAAAGGATAGTCAGTAACCCCGAGCTCTGGTTCCAGTCCTGTATCTTTCTGTGTGATCTTGGGCAGGATCGTCTGTCCTCCTGGTTATGGAAACCTCAAGCTTCGTTGTCAGGAGCGTCCGAGACGAGGTTGCAAAAGGGTTCTGGAGGCGGCTGTATGAGATCTGAAAGTTGGTGCTTCTCAGACTGCACACGCATCCCCCGAGGCTCTGCTTAAAATCAGATTCTGAAGCCACTGGTCTAAAGCCAGGCCCGAGTCGGCTTTTCTCACAAGCTCCCAGGGGAAGGCAGCGCTGCTGGGCTGTGGACCAGGAAGAGGCCAGAATATACCAAAGGTGTATCACGGGCCAGACACATAGTCAGGGTTCCCAAGGTGGCAACTGTTATTGGTTGTCAGATTCCAGATAGGTTTACTCTCATTTTGGTCCAGGGACTTGCTCCCGGGTTCACCTTTCCCCTTGCCACTAATCTAGATGACGGTGTATTTTGCAGCCCCGAGGAAAATTCATACCATGAGCTCTTTCCCCTGAAGAACTCTCCTGTAGGC
Organism: Taxidea taxus jeffersonii; assembly: GCA_003697995.1. Classification (NCBI taxonomy): domain Eukaryota; kingdom Metazoa; phylum Chordata; class Mammalia; order Carnivora; family Mustelidae; genus Taxidea; species Taxidea taxus. The sequence continues at coordinate 5,753 of ML107621.1, read as the reverse complement.
GGCCCCTTCAAAGTGAGGACTTCCCTGATTATGTTTCTGGAAGGAATTTTCCTTATCCCTTTCCATTGTCTCTGCTCCATGGATGGGTTAAGACGCATCCTATCTAATTTTCTGTGGAGCCCGAGAGGTCGGGATAAGCCTGTATCACATCAAAGGAGGCCCACAAGCTCACCATGCCTACCGGTTATGGAACAGGAGGCCTATTCAGACAGGAGAAAATGTGAATTTTCTTACAACCCTCCTTAAATTTCCGTAGTCCATTCCACAGCTCCGGAAGATGCAGCTTCCTCCAGTTCTGACATAAAATAATACATAACATACAGAAGCTAGTAGCCCCACAGAGCTCAGAGAAATCTCATTTCCTTATTCACTTTTACTGACTTTTTCAAAATAAATTCCAGGGGCGCCTGGGTGGCTCAGTGGGTTGAGCCTCTGCCTTTGGCTCAGGTCATGGTCTCAGGTTCCTGGGATTGAGCCCCACATCGGGCTCTCTGCTCAGTGGGGAGCCTGCTTCTCCCTCTCCCTTTGCCTGCTGCTCCCCCTGCCTATACTCTCTGTGTGTCAAATAAATAAATAAAATCTTTAAAAAAATAAAATTCCATAGTTACACTGAACTCGAGAAGTGCATGAGAATTTATAATAGGTAAAGAGAGGAGCTCTTGTCCCTTGTCCTTGTCTCTTGTCCTTGACTGTCCCCCTCCACAAGTGCTATGTCAGGTACTGTCTCTGCTTATCTTACTGAATCCTTAATAGCCTCATTCTTTTTTATTCTTTTTAAGATTTTTTTTTATTTTTGAAGTAATCTCTCCACCCACCGTGAGGCTCAAACTTACCACCCCAAGATCAAGAGCCACACACGCTACCAACTGAGCCAGCCAGGAGCCCTCTTGAAGCCTAATTCTTATTACTGCCATCCTTAGTTCACAGATGGGGAAATTGAGGCACATTCCCAACAACGGTTAATGCTCATCTTTTGACCAAGGAGATACATTCCTTGACCACAGCGCTGAGTAAATGGTAGAGTGGGGTGGGAGGGAGTTCTGGTTCTTTTGGAAGAACAGGACAAGTATCTCCATTCCTTCTGTTTGGTAAGGACTCCGTGCCTTGTCCCTCAGCTGTCAGGTGACTAGTTGTTTTCCATCTGCATTCCTCTGGTTAAAAATTAACTTAAAAGGCAGCTCTGGGCTTCCGGTCCACTCGGCTTGTGCAGCACTTAACGACCGTCACTTTTCACCCTTGGTTGGGGGGGGACGCATTTCAGTGGGAGAGCGTGGGTTCCCAATGTGTAATTTATCTGTTTATAAAGCACTTTAAAGTCTTTTGGGATAGTGGGGCTGTGTAAATATGCTATTTATTATTCATCAACTTTATCCTCATAATGGTCCCCCCTGACAGGGCTGAGTCAAGAGGGGTCACGCTGCCAGGAACACCCCCCCCCTTTTCTGGGTGAGAGGTGTGGCCCCAGCTCACACTGTCATGTGGCAGGTCCTGTTAGGGTCCACAGCTGCCCTGAAGTGCTTATGAAATCCCTCCAGTGACCCGGACCCCTCACGGGAATGTCTTTCGAAACACAGGGACCTGGCGCCTGGGTGGCTCAGTGGGTTAAGCCTCTGACTTTGGCTTCAGGTCATGATCTCAGATCATGGTCTCAGGGTCCTGGGATCGAGCCCCCGCATCGGGCTCTCTGCTCAGCAGGGAGCCTGCTTCCTCCTCTCTCTCTGCCTACTTGTGATCTCTCTGTCAAATAAATAAAAATACTGAAAAAAAAAAACAAAACCACAGGGACTCTCGGTTCATGGATGTACAGGGAGAGCAATGAGTATTTTTGTTTGAGCTCTTAGGGGTTGCTGAAAGTCTTGTTAAACGTGATTGCTCCTACTTCACACCTTACTTAGGGGATTACAGTGAACGCAAATACTTTTTTCTCAAAGTCAGACTTTTTTTAAAGGGCTCATTTGTAAAAAGGTAAGAAAAATGGAGAAATTAAAGAAGAAAATGAGTAACACCAGTAATCCTTGCTCCCCAGAAATAATACTGCTGTAAACTTTAATTTTAATTTCTTTTGTCATTTTCATACATACACACACACACAGGTTTTTCATCATGCTGCATGTGCTTCTGTCACTTAAAATTTTGTTTCATGAGTACTTTCTTATTACACTGAGTATTTTTAAAAGTATGATTTAAGTGTCTTCAGAGGAATGTACACAAGCAGGTCTCCCTCTGGTGGGTTAGGCCTCGCATGGTTTTTGAGCTGTCACCTGGAGTGTTCATTTTCACTGGTGATGAAAGGGAAAGGTGACCTGAAAATGAGATGTTAGTGGAATTCAAAGTCAAGTGTATTTTAAGGAACCTCTATGCCCAACGTGGGGCTCAAACTCACAACCGCAGATCGAGAGTCACATGTGCCACATGAGCTAGCCAGGTGTCCCTGAGTCACGTATGTTTTAATATACCATTTAATAAACCATCTCTTGTACGAATGAACTTCTTTTCACTCCATTACTAGACTAGAATAAAAATCCTAGTTAACTTAGAGGTTTCTTGAGGTTCGAGGACGGCAGAATCGTTTGGGGCATACCGGTAAGAAGCAAGCGATGGTACGAAGACCGTGGTCATGTTCTTCGAGCAGATGTTGCACATGCAGACTCTCCCAGCTTTGGTGCCTTTGCTTGTACTCTCCGTGTTTAGTGATTGCAGACATGCGAGCTTAGATGGGGAGGTCTGCTCTGATGTGTTTCCCTCACCTCTGCTATTCTTACTCCTGTTGGGAACAGTCAGATTCATGCTTAACGAACCCATGTACTTAATTCCTTTCAGATGTATGAACTGGAACAGATCAAGCCGTAAATGAAAGAAAATAAATCAGAAACAATGCACATGAACACCCAAAGAACCCAGGGACAGAGGCAAGGCTGAGCAAAGTTTAGCATCTGGGTAGTGAAACCCAGATTTTTTGAAGATACCAGCTTGACCCTATTGTGTGAGTGTCCATCACTGGCTCCTTTTAATGGAGTTCTTTTTTTTTTCCCCCAAGATTATATTTACTTTATTTGAGAGATAGTTTGCCCAAGGGTGCACATGCACACCCATGAGCAAGGGGAGAGGTCGAGAGGGAGGGAAAGAATCTCGGGCAGCCTCTTTGCTGAGCATGTGGGGCTCAGTCCAGTGATCCAAGGTCATGACCTGAGCTGAAGCCAGGAGTTGGTTGCCCAACTGACTGAGCCGCCCTGGCACCCCCCTTGATGAGGTTCTTTCTGGAACCTCTCCTCTTAATAAGATTTAATTCTGACCTAGCAGGCTGAGGCCATATCCGTGTATTTCTTTGTATAGTATCTAGCCCAAACCCACTCACAATGTCACCTAATACAAGGTTTGATTTATTTCCTGAAGAGGTAATGCATTGACCTCATTCAGATTCCAAAAGGCAGAAAAGAGTGTCCAGTAATAAAAAGCCACCTTCCCACCCCTGTCCCCAGGTGCCCAGCTTTTCAGTTCTTCATATGTTCTTCCCTATTTTACCCATGTTATGCAAATAACTATAAAGTTTTACTTCTTCTTTGTAACCAAATAGTACGTTCTACATATACTCTTTGGTACCTTGCTTTGTTCCCATAACAATATATATATTTTTTAAATTTTATTTATTTATTTGACAGACAGAGATTACACAAGTAGGCAGAGAGGCAGGCAGAGAGGGGAGGGGAGAAGCAGGCTCCCTGCTAAGCAGAGAGCCCAATGTGGGACTCGATCCCAGGACCCTGGGATCATGACCTGAGCCGAAGGCAGCGGCTTAACCCACTGAGCCACCCAGGCGCCCCCATAACAATATTTTGAGAATCATTTCAAAATAAGTTCATGGAGAGCTTCCTCGTTCTTTTTTTCCAGCTCCATAGTATTCCATTGTTTGATCCATAATTTAATCAGTCTTATTTTTTTTTTTTTGAGAGAGAGCGAGAGTACAAGTTGGGGGAGGAGCAGAGAAGGAGGGAGAGAGAATCTCAAGCAGACTCCCCACTTCAGCATGGGCTCAGTCTCAGGACCCTGAGATCATGACCTGAGCTGAAATCAAGAGTTGGACGCTTAACTGACTGAGCCACCCAGGTGCCTCTTAATCAGCCCCTTATTAATTGACATTTAGATTTTTTTCAGTTTTTCACTATTATAAACAGTGCTTCAACAAATACAGACAGAATAAGTCATTTTATATGTATGAGGGAATAATGTATGCTTTTGAGTTTGAGTGGGTTTCAGAGCTTGAAAGGAACAGGACAAGTTGGGGCCAGCAGAGCTTCACGTTGACCTGAGTAGGAAGCCAGTGTGTCTAGCTCTTTTTCTAGTAAAAACAAAATGAATCTAAGTAAGTATCTGGTCAGGCAGATTGCATACTGTAGGAATGACCAAATATAAAGGCTTCACTCTCTCCTCTCTCTGGTACCTCAGGAAGGTGAGAAGCAGTTGATTTTAGGTACTCATATTCTCCAACACCTTCTCGTTTATTCTCCCCTCACCCAACCCCATTTTCTTGCATTTTTAAAGGATCACAAATAGGTCTCAAACATCCCAAGTGCAAGAATTTCAAGTGCTCTCCATGCTCTGTCTTTAGCCCCAAAAGAAACCTGAGCCTCTTGCCATGTTATTTACATTTCCTTCCCTTTTCTCCCTCCCCCTTCCCCCCCTTTACCTGCTTGCTTCTCTCTTTTCCTTCTTTTCTTCCACTGACAACCAATAACCAGCCTTTACTAAATGCCTGGTGTATGCAAGGCCTGTGCCCCAACCTCTGCCCTCAAGGTTCTTACTACCCACCAGGAGAGGAAGAGAGAGCAATCACTTTGGTTGGGCGGGTTGGGGTGGACTTCCTGGAGGGAAGTGGGCCTGGAGGCATGAAGAGGACCTCATGGGCAGGATGGAGGTTAAGGGAGCCCAGGCATTGTTCCCTCCAGTTGGGAGGAACAGAACAAGTGAGGCCCAGGTGTGTGACCTAGCCACAAAGAACATCTGACTAGTATACAGAGGCATGGCAGGGAAGGTTGGGGAGGTAAATTGGGGCAAATTGTAGGTCTTCCAGGAGCTAGGAGTCAGAAGTGTGAGCAGAGCAGTGAAGAAGTCAGATCTGGAATCAAGTCACTGATGCACTGGGCCCTCTGTCTTCTGGTGTGGCTTGAGGGGAGGGGAGGCTGGCATCTGGGGACCAGGTAGGAAGCCATCAGCCATCGCAGAGGTCCAACTGAGAAATAAGAGTCTGAGCAGTGGTCATTGGAGGAATCCTTAGCGATGAGTAGGGAGGCATTGGTGGCTGTTAAATAGAGGAATCTGTTAGATAATATATTTGCATATGATATGTACCCAGCTTTTCTTTGCTTATTATATTATCAGTATTTTCTCAGAACAATCAATATTCTTTTACACCTGCACTTTCAGTGATTGCATAAATCCATTCTATGAATGCTAACCATTCTTCTAGCACAGGAGATTTGTGTTTTTTCCAATTTTACACTGTTACAGATAATGCTTCAGCAAGCATCCTGGTGCATAAATACTTTTATCTCTGATTATTTCTTTAGGATGTATTCATAGAAGTGAGATTACAATATTCAAGGGAATAGAATTTGTAAAGGAGTTTGATAGGTATTGACAAATGTAAACTCTCACCCCCCAGTAAAGGAAAGTGGCTGTCTCACCATAAGCTCATTAACAATAAGCAGTATTATTTTTAAACATTTTAGGCCATTTCAAAGGTGAAAAATGATATA
>ML107620.1:12280-28791 GCA_003697995.1 Taxidea taxus jeffersonii | reverse complement strand
AAAAAAAAAAAAATTAAATATTATTATCCATACATCTGTCAAATATTCTTCTCCAAGATAGTAAACTTCAAGTTCACTATTACTTTAAGGTAAATACACCAAGAGTTTCAGCTAAACATTTGTCCTTATAAAGTGAGTTATTTTGGAGTCAGACAATTCACATTATTATCGTAGAATGTTACCTAGGCTTAATAGATAATTTACCAATAGTTTCACTTCATGGGCATTTATGTAGGAATAGAAAATAATAATTCAGTACTTTACTTTAATACCCATTCACTTACCTACTCAATAATTTTATAAAGGAGTTAACCTAGAACTCAATTATATCATATCATATGCTTTTATGATTAAGCAGGTGGTAATGCTTGCACTGCAAGCTCAGTTCTGTCAAAAAAGAAGCTTCCTCCTACATTAGAAATTAATGTGCTTGTAAGGCAGCAGCAATTTTTTATGGTATGTTCATGCAAGGAAGACATCATTAAAGGCTCCATCAATACCAACACAACTTTGATAGAACCTATAGGATAATTAGTTTTTAACATGTTAAAATTGATAAACATCTTTCCACGTGTAATTATATTCCTATATGTTGCTTATTATGCATACTGTAAAAAGAGAAATGAGAACGCAAAAATGTTTCAAAATAAGTTCCCTGATTAAAAAAATAAATGTGGGGACGCCTGAGTGGCTCAGTTGGTTAAGCAGCTGCCTTCGGCTCAGGTCATGATCCCAGCGTCATGGGATCGAGTCCCACATCGGGCTCCTTGCTCGGCAGGGAGCCTGCTTCTCCCTCTGCCTCTGCCTGCCACTCTGTCTGCCTGTGCTTGCTCTCTCTCTAACAAATAAATAAAATCTTTAAAAAATAAATAAATAAATAAATGTGGGAGGACATCTGGGTGGCTCAGTCAGTTAAGTGTCAGACTCTTGATTGAAGCTCAGGTCATGATCTCAGAGTCCTGAGATCAAGCCCTGCATGGGGGCTAGAGCTCAGCTCAGTGCAGAGTCTACTTTGAAATTCTCTCCCTGTCCCTTGACCCCTCCCCCCACTCACTTATGCTCTCTCTCTCTCTCTCTCTCTCTAGTAAAATAAAATCTTAAAAAAAAAAAGAAAGTGTGTGAATATTTTCTTTCTCTTTAGTGTATGTGTGAAAAAAATTGTGTGTGTTTGTGTGTAGGCACATGAATGCATGTGTATGCATATGTGTATGCACACACTGGAAATTGAAACGTGTTTTAACGCTTTGCCAATAAAGAGGAGTAGAAAAGAGAGACAATAAAGGCCAATGAGAGGGAAGTATGTCAACCTTCAGCCATTTCTGAGGCACTGGAACTGGAAGATAAGAATGAGTCAGCATGGTTCACGATGTATGAGAGGATGAGGCAGAACAATCAATCATCTTGCGGCCAGGGGCAAGTAACCATATGGAGGGCTTTCCCATGTACACTACCGTGAAACAAAATAATCTCAAGCCATTTTGCCTCTCTGCTGATGAAAAGAAGGGCTAAGGATTGTTATTGCTGCTGAAGCTTCTGAAATTAAGGTTTCAGTCAGTCAGCTTGCCTGCACCAGCTGCATGACGCTATGTGGTAATGGCAAGAAATGGAACAAATGGGTGGTAAACGATTATTTTTTAAAAGATTTCCTCTAAGGAACTATTTATTTTAAAGATTCTATTTATTTATTTATTTTATTTAAAGATTTTAAAGATGTGTTTTACAGATTTCATTTTATTTTTAAAGATTTTAAAGATGAAATATTTTATTTATTTACTTAGCAGAGAGAGAGAGAGCTCAAGCAGGAGGAGCAGCAGGCAGAGGGGGAAGCAGCTCCCCTTGAGCAGAGAGCCCAATGTGGAGCTAGATCCCAGGACCCAGCATCATGACCTGAACTGAAGGCAGATGCTCAGCTGACAGCCACCCTGGCATCCCAGGGTGTTGATCAATTAAAAAACAAATTTTCATAATTTTACTTACCTCAAATTGTGTCTAGTATCACAGAATAGCCACCTGGCTAGAGATATATGGCAGACACAAAACATGCTGGCAAAAAGTGAGTGTTTTGATGGCTAGGGCAATATTTTGGCTAAAGTTGAAAAAGAGAAAGGAAGGCTCACTAACATGTTATATTAATCACATGACTTTGATTTTATTTATTTTAGTAACTGTTGAGAACTTCCCTTTGTTGCTCATGTCTGGTCCCCAGGGACTCAGCTACTTTCTCTTTTTCTTAAAGGGATGTCCATATTCACCAAATCCCTCTCCAAGAAGACTTGCTCTTTAAGGGCATGTGTTCTGCACTTAGATTAGAGTTCCATTTATAGTGGCCATTTTTTTTGAAGATATATACTATTGGGGCACAGAGATTATAATGAGCATGACAACCCAATATAAATGTTCCAGATTTATTGTACCTATTAATATTAACCTTTTCCTGTCTGGGCACCAACCAATGTAAAATGGACTGACTTGTGTTTATCTTTTTTTAATGTATCATTTTCATTCTCAGAAGTCAGAAAGAGGAGTCAAAGAAGTGAGAGACATGAAAGATTCACATAATAAATCTGGAAGTAGCCACTTCAGTAATTACACAAGCATAAATGATGTTTTAGAAATGTCTTTTGAAACTGATTAGTAGAGATGCTATATTTTTAACTGGGTACTACTGCAATATAATACAACAGCTATTATAAAAATTTAATCTTTGGACTTCATTTATTGTCTATTTTTTTCTCTTCAGCATGAAGAATTAAAATAGAGATTGATATTTATAAACATTGAGAGCTTTCCCTTACAGTATATCCTAGACCATGTTTTAAACAAGCAGCTCTTTGAGTGGAGCCCCATCAAAGTCTAGACCTAAAAATAGCCTGCCTAAGGCACTACATGGCCAGAGTAAGGTTGTTTTTGCTGATAAGACATGACAGTGTCTTTCCTGGCATTAAAGAGACTCAGTTTCCAGCCACCTGGGGAAAAATACAACTGAGTTGCTTTATCAATTGTGTTTTTCTTTTGCAATATTCTAGACCAGATTTTGGCACAACTGCTCCATAATCAAACTGGAGAATAAGTTACTATCCAGCTAACATCAGTAGTGAAGTCACTTCTTATTAGGGATAGTTAGAAACACAACTAGCAACTATTGGCAGGTGGTTGGTACCCACTCAACATTCTTTGGAATATTTGCCAAAGTTTCCTTGACACGCTACAGTTTGAATTTTTTTTTTCATGAAGTGGGATTAAAACATAAGCGAGAATTCCTCAAAATAGAAGAGATAGCTCTTGTACAGCTATTTTGAAATTGGATGGTGAGTGAATGCCAGGCTTTGCTACTAGTCAAGAGCCTTATATTCTCACTTGCTTAGCAGCATGAGGGATTCAAGTTAAAAATGCCTGTGGAGGGGGGGGTGCCTGGGTGGCTCAGTGGGTTAAAGCCTCTGCCTTCGGCTCGGGTCATGATCCCAGGCTCCTGGGATCGAGCCCTGCGCCGGGCTCTCTTCTCCTCGGAGAGCCTGCTTCTTCCTATCTCTCCCTGCCCACCTCTCTGACTACTTGTGATCTCTGTCTGTCAAATAAATAAATAAAATCTTTATAAAAAAAAAAAATGCCTGTGTGTGGAATACTTCAAATGCTGAATGTTAAATCCATAAATTCCAATGGTATATAGTAATTAGTGTAGGAAATGCCTAACCTTATTAATTCTCTTCTGTTCCTCCTTAATTTAAGTTTTCAGGACACAGGTTTATTTTATACAGAGGTCTTTCCAGGAAGACTCAATCAAAATAAATAAATAATACCAGAGACACACATACACTGACATGAAAATATACATTTACTCAAATGATCACAAATTTTAGAAACTAAACTGATTGATGTAGACACTCATTGCTCCTGTAATTATGAGGCTGATACAAATATACATTTTAATTAATAAATCAGTATTTTGGATAATTCACGATTCACATGACTGACTGGACCAACCCTGAAATAAAACTATATGTTATTTTTGGCAAGATATGTGTACAATTTATTTTGCTGTCATTTTATTTCATAAGAAGAATGTGAGGTCCAGATTAGAATCTTCTTTTTTTTGATGTCCTCACAAATACATCTTCTACTAAAGGGCATTTTCCCCTACCCCCATTTTTTATCTGTATTTTTTCCAAGTGGTCAGATTAGTTCAGAAAAAGTATCTGTTGTTTGCAATGAAATGAATAGCACCTGAAACACATTAACCCAAAAGAGAAAAATGTTTAACTTTTATGTGTTGTATCAGGAAAAGCTATCTGGTTAAATTAAACTAAGGAATAGTTGACCAGTAATGTCTATATGCAGGGGGAAATGAGAACTTTCAAATTTGGGGCAAATATAAAATGATTCATGTCACAGATTCATACCCTGTTTGAAGCTATGTTAAATTGCCATATTCATACCTTCATTTTTCTATCTCTACTTTTTCTTCCCCAAATGCTAGATTATTTTTAAAGTATAAGTAATGCTGTTCACAAGTTTTGGTTTTTTAGTCTAACAAATTCAAAATGGCACATTGCTACAACCATTGCTAAGCCCTAAAACAGATGTATAGTGTCTAATTGTTGCTTCTCTTTCAACTCTGAAACTTTTCTTTTTTTTTTTAAGATTTTATTTATTTATTTGACAGACAGAGATCACAAGTAGGCAGAGAGACAGGCAGAGAGAGAAGAGGGAGCAGGCTCCCTGCTGAGCAGAGAGCCTGATGCAGGGCTCGATCCCAGGACCCTGAGATCATGACCTGAGCCGAAGGCAGAAGCTTTAACCCACTGAGCCACCCAGGTGCCCCATCAACTCTGAAACTTCTAAATCTTACCCCAAAGGGACTAAAAAAAGTACTGAAATTTGCTTATATTCTTAGTTTCTCAAACAAATCTCAATTAAATAGACATATTTAGATTGAAAGGTAAACCTATGTTGAAAATTTTCTATAAATAACCACTCTGGGCTAGAATATCTTAAACTCTGCATAATGAATGTTTCAGAAAGATTAGTCTTTAAATAGAAAGTACATTTTAAGAAAGAGCATGGTGCAATAACAAAAGCAAGTTAATATTGGAATGCACTGAGGTAATGCTACCCAAATTTGTGATTTCGTTTCCATACTGATGTCCTTGGTCCTGTTCAGAGGTCACCTAATTTTTCCTGACAAGAGGCTCCTAGAAGAGAAAACAAGAACAATAATCTCTGTATTCCCATCTTAAAACAAAATTTGATGGATCTAAAAACAGCAGCTAAGGTGAAGGCTATTAAGGGAGGGCACAGAATGCATGGAGCACTGGATGTTATATGCAAACAATGAATCATGGAACACTACACCAGAAACTAATGGTGTACTGTATGGTGACTACATAACATAATAAAATTAAAAAAATAAATATAGTAGCTAATACATTGATTTTACTTTTCTTCTTTCTCCTCCTCTTAGTAGTAACTACAATTTAGCCCTTACTAAGTACCAAACACTGTTCTAAATGCTTCTAAAAATGTTACATCATGTAACCCTCCCTCAAAACATTTTGAGGTGAGAAATAATATTATAGCTATTTCACTGATGAAAAAACTGAGCCACAGATGTCAAATAACTTACAGAAGATCATCCAGCCAGTGAGCCGTGGAACAGGAATCAAGACCCGGCAGTTAGGCTACGGTATCCGTGCTTCTTACCATTCTACATACTCTTTTTTTTTTTTTTTTTTTTAATGTAGCTAACTTTTTTGAGCTAGGTATTTTATTAGGATTCTCACTGAAGCTCCATCATCGTTTTATCAAGTAAATTCCAACAGTATTATTTTACAGGTGAAGAAAATGAGATACAGCAAAGTTAATCACTTTCCCAGTGTCACATAGCAATACCAGAATGAGCGCAGGAATTCTGACTCTAGAAACTGCATTTCTTTTGGCGCTATATGCCATACAAATACATGTTGTTAATCAACTGAATTAATTTACCAATGCTCTGCTTCACTTTAGAGGGATTTGAGATGTTTAAAAATACGTTATATGTTGTATAAGAATGACGCATTAGTTTGTATAATTATTAGATTGAAATGTGGAAAGTAGCATGACATGGGAAAATGACCAGTGAAAATGGGAAACATGGGCTGAAGTTAGAGCTCCATTACTGTGTAATCTCCACTGCCTGTAAAGTAGAGAACACTTGTCCTGTTAAGCACCACACATGACTGCAGTTCACTGTCTATTGGCCAGAACTTGTCACATGGCTCCAACTTGACTGTGAATGTACACTGGAAGGAGAGGAGAATTGAGTATAGTGAGTACTAGTGATTTCTATAATACTTCACTTCTAATATAAAACTATAATACCCTTCTCCTAGCTTATTGCATGGATTTAATGTATTTAGCATTTAATGTATGGTACATGCAGTAAATGTACACAGATACTAATCAATATTACTCTTGTGGAAAATGAAAAAATACTTAGGAAAACCAACCAGCTAAGGTATTTGGGCTTGAGATTTATTAAAAAAAAATTGGGATGTTGTTATCACATGAGCCTATAACAATGGTAATAATTGCATTTATTTGGTATTTACTGTGTTCCAGATACTAGGTGGTAATAGATTTTAATACTCACAATGGCCTTATGATGTAAGAACTATTTATTATCCCTATTTAGTATATGGAGGTATTGTAAACTGGATTATCTACTTAAATGGATGTGGAAAGGCTTTAAAAAGAGAAACTAATTTTGTCAGTATATTTAAAAACATCAGTACATCTATTGTTATCCAATTTTATTTTTTCTTATTATTTTTTTAAAGATTTTATTTACTTATTTGTCAGAGAGAGAGAGAGAGTGGGAGTGAGCACAGGCAGACAGAGAGGCAGGCAGAGGCAGAGGGAGAAGCAGGCTCCCTGCTGAGCAAGGACCCCAATGTGGGACTCAATCCCAGGAAACTGGGATCATGACTTGAGCCGAAGGCAACCGCCTAACCAACTGAGCCACCCAGGTGTCCCCATTGTTATCCAATTTTAAAGACTTAACAGAAAAAATAATATTTAATGGGCACCTACTATATGACAGACATGATACTCCTGCTTTAAATGTGTTATTCATGTAATATTCAGACCAATTTTCTTGGATTAACTACATTAAGCCACATTTGATTTATAAGGAATGTGAGACATAGATTTCAAACTCTGGTATGTGTGTTTGTGTGTGTGTGTGTGTGTGTTTATGTGTCTAAAGATTGAGAGGGTGATTCATCATTTAAAAATATATAAAAATAAATTTCCCAAGGATATCTTTGAAAGAATTGAATATAGGTATGATGGATGTACAGGTTGATGAAATGTTTTATTTTTTCTCACCTACAATTTTTTTCATTTTGTCATTTTAATTCATGTTTCATGATGTACTGATTTGTATTCATTATTTATTAAGCTTTTATTGAAGCATATAGCAAATAAGGTAAAGCAGGCATTAGGTAGTACAAACATGGCAAAAATTCAAATATAATTGAGGAAAGAAACTAGAGATTACTAAAAAAGACTATTCCAAATTGCCTTGATCTAGAAGGGATAAGGTGTGTACTGTTTACAGCTAACACCATGATGTTCTCTTTAAAGTGTTTATTGACTCAATCATTAATAAAGGTTTCATGAAGTCAAGTTATAATTTTTGAAATATTTTTAAAACATAGAAGTTAAAAGCTGATATTATTAATATCAAAATGTGTACCAGTATGGGGTGCCTGGGTGGCTCAGTGGGTTAAAGCCTCTGCCTTTGGCTCAGGTCATGATCCCAAGGTCCTGGGATCAATCCCTGCATCAGGCTTTCTGCTCAGCAGGGAGCCTGCTTCCCTTCCTCTCTCTCTCTCAGCCTGCCTCTCTGCCTACTTGTGATTGTGATCTCTGTCTGTCAAATAAATAAATAAAATCTTAAAAAAATGTGTTCCAGGATGAATGAAAATGCTTTTTCATTACATTAACCTCAATATCAGTTACGTTTTTTTAAATATCAGTTATGATTTTAAAAAATAAACTACAGGGAGCTCATATTATCATTTATTTATATATTTGTACAACTGTAGTTATGATAGATTTTAGCATTTTCTTGCTTCATTGAGAAATCTGGTATGATCTACTATATTTCATTCATCATGAACAAGCAAGAAAAGAAATGAATGTGAATTCATCTAGCCATTGTTTTTTAAATCAAAGACAAAAATTGTATTAATTGTGTGTGTGTATATCAGTGCATGCAAGTACCTTTATGCATCAGACAAAACAAATACATTACTGATGACAATTCTGTTTGGTTTGGTTTTCTTTCTCCATTTCTTCCTCAGTCATTAGTTGACTAAGCATAGAGCCCTGAATGACCCATTACATAATAGCCACAGTATCATTGTATACAAAATATATCATCAAAATATATATTTCATCTCTTTGGTTAGGCTTATCCTAAGATATCTTATGGTTTCTGGTGTTATTATAAATGAAATTGATTTCCTAATTTCTCTTTCTACAGTTACATTGTTAAGGATCTATACTCCAGAAACTACAGCACACTTATGAAAGAAATTGAAGAAGACACAAAAAGATGGAAAAAAAAATATTCCATGCTCTTAGATCAGAAGAATAAATATTGTTAAAATGTCTAGGCTGGGGACGCCTGGGTGGCTCAGTTGGTTAAGCAGCTGCCTTCGGCTCAGGTCATGATCCCAGCGTCCTGGGATCAAGTCCCACATCCGGCTCCTTGCTCAGCAGGGAGCCTGCTTCTCCATCTGCCTCTGCCTGCCACTCTGTCTGCCTGTGCTCGCTCTCTCTCTCTAACAAATAAATAAATAAAATCTTAAAAAAAAAAAAAAGTCTAGGCTGCCCAAAGCAATCTATACTTTCACAAGTGCTATCCTGAACAAAATATCAAAGGCATTTTTCAAAATGCTGGAACAAACAATCCTAAAATTTGTATGGAGCTAGAAAGGACCCTGAATCACCAAGGAAATGTTGAAAAAGCAAAACAGAGATGGGGGCATCATGTTGCCTGATTTCAAGCTATATTACAAAGGTGTGATCACCAAGACAGCATGGTATTGGCACGAAAACAGACACATAGATCAATAGAACAGAATAGAGAGCCCAGATTTGGATCCTTAAATCTACAGTCAACTGAAATTTGACAAAGGAGGGCAAAATATTCAATGGGAGAAAAAAAAAAACAAAAAAACAAAAACAAACAACAACAACAAAAATATAGTCTCTTCAAAAATGGTGCTGGGAAGATTGGACAACTATATACAGAAGAATAAAACTCAACCATTCTCTTATAACATACATAAAGATAAATTCTAAGTGGATGAAAGACCTCAATGTGTGGCAGGAATTCATTAAAGTCCTGGAGGAGAACATAGGCAGTAACTTCTTCAACATCAGCCACTGCAACTTCTTTCAAGACATGTCTCCAAATGCAAGGGAAACAAAAGTAGAAATGAATTTTTGGGATTTCATCAAAATAAAAAGCAGGGGTAACGGGTGGGTGGGAGAGGGAGAAGTAGGCTTCCCACTAAGCTGGGAGCCCAATGCAAGGCTATGTCCCAGGACATTGGGATCATGACCTGAGCTGAAGGCAGATGCTTAACTGACTGAGCCCCAGGGTGCCCCACTGTTCTTGTGATTTTTAAACTGGATGTGTGCTGCCTCTAGTACATAAAAGCACAAAATGTTAAGGTAATTTGATTCTTTTTAGCCAAAAATCCTTCTTTAGACTTTTGATTTTATCAAGGATTTATTCTTTATCAAAGGATTTAGCTTTTATCCTTTATCAAGGATTCTTTTGAAGATTTCAAAATATATTGTTTTTTAGCCAAATGGAATCTAGGAAATAGCTTGTTTGATTTTTTCCAGTGCTGAATGCAATTATGTTATAGGCTAGGGTTAAATATATCACCTATCTTCCACATTAGAATATTAACTTCATAATGATTTTGTTCACCAATGAATCTACAGTGCCTAGAACAGTGCCTAGGTTAGAGTCAGTGCTCAATATTGATATTTTTGGAATAAATAAATAATATAGTTGTATTGAATTAAAATATACAAAATGAATTAAATGATGATCATGAGACCAATATACAACACAAATAGATTTTTATACACATATATGCAAATATATATTGTACAAACATGTACTTTATAAAAAGTTTAATATGGTAAATATTTTCAATTTTATATTTATTGTTGAATTGGTTGCTTCTCCGGGATCCTGAAAGATAATGTTGCTTTAAAAAATAGTTTAATTAAAAAAAAAATAAAAAGCTTAATTTCAAGGCCACTATATTTGTTACTTTAAATCCTTACTAAACTTTTATTTAGAATTTGTAAGGTTTTTTTGTCCTCTTCTAACCATCCACAAGTTTCATCGTATAATTCTTATACATTTGTTAAGTAGATAAGGTTATTCTATCCCTCTTCAAAAATGCTGCTACTGAAGAAGTCTAGCTCAATATTTAAAATATGCTATCACAAAAATGGGCTTAAATATAACACCCTGAACAACAAAAAATTGTGTATTTTGCAATTGTTTTAAAGACTTTATTTATTTATTTGACAGACAGAGATCACAAGTAGGCAGAGAGGCAGACAGAGAGAGAGGAGGAAGCAGGCTCCCCTTGGAGCAGAGAGCCCAATGCGGGGCTCCATCCCAGGACTCTGGGATCATGAACTGAGCCGAAGGCAGAGGCTTTAACCCACTGAGCCACTTTGCAATTCTATGACATATGAAAAATTAAGTGAACATACAAAATCATTTTTAACATATACAGGAAAACAATATCCAAGATGCCAAGAACTCTGATTTTGAAATTCAAAAATTCAAAAAATTTTCCTAGCTAGTTTGTGATGTATCCATTTTTTAAAAATCAAAGAAAATATTAAAAACTCTTCATGCTTCTATCTATAGGCCAGAAAATCATTAAGAAACAGTTTAATTTCGTTATAAGATTCTTTATTTTGTAAACTATACATAAACAGTAAAAAAGAAAATGCATTGTACTTTAAATATTACATAAAGTCAACATTAAAGTTTATTTTTTAGTGTGTATAAATCAAATGGAAATAATTCACCAATTTTACTTTCAATGAATTGTATATTGGGAGAAAAGTTGACCCACTGTTTAAATTATAATACCGAAGTGTAACATTCAGTAGGGTTTTCCATTTGTATTATGGGCACAAAACCATAGGTCTGATATACTTAAAAGTGATGGTTTGTCAAAATGTCTACACAATTAACATGCTAACTTAAATACAGCAATTAAAGCAATTTTTGTTACAGTTAAATCTTAAATGCTACTCTACACAATAATCATAAACAAGTCCACATGGCAATTATGTAACAATAGGAAAAAAGAAAGAAACATATTCCATTTTCTTCATTCCAGCAGCAGTACCTTTACTGGTATTAATTTGTTAATTAGGTGTGCTTATATATTGCCTAATATCCTATATTGGTATGCATGCTAAAACCTTTCTATTTCTAGTTTGCAAGGCACCATACAATACGGTCTCTAAATTGTGACACTAGTAATAAAAATGGCATAATTCTAGGATTAAATGTAAATTTTTATCTAAAATAAGAAATAAAATAAGAATTAAGATTTTTAAATTTGACACCAAGGCAAATGACAAACCTTTTGTGAAAATGTGATTCAAATGAATCTTTCCTTTTGTCTTCCTACTTTAAATTCTGCACTCTAAATTGCTGGTCAGAAAGATAAAGAAATCTAGAAAGGAAAGAAACTATGTTGTTTAGGAGTATAAAAAAAATCTACATGAGAATGCTATCCAAATTAAAATAAAATTAGAAAGGACAACTAAGGTTTTAACTTTCAGAATCCATGGTTTTCTGTACTTGCCATTTTGTAAAATATGCTAGTATTTCCAGAATAATGTCATAATTGAAAGCATCACTATTAATGTAAACACGATGGAGGACTCTACACTTGTCACTGTTTTTCTTACCCTGTGGTATCCCCTCACTCACTATAGATTTGGGAAGATGCTACTTTGGAATAGCAATTAAGATCATGCTTATTTTTATAAAATCCTTGGGGCCCAGGCCACAAATAAGTTCCTGTAAATCCAACTTAGAATCTCTCTCAGAAAAATAACATATACAACCTCAAGCACTGGTTGTTGTTTTGTTTGTGGGAGATGTATATAGTTTGTTTTTATGAAAACTTCTTGTTTGTATCAGTAGATCTTCCTCACTTTCTTTTGCCTGGCTAGACTCGATATATGTTTTCTTTTTCTCTAAGGCATATAAAAACTCAAAGTAAATGATTTTTATTTCAACATAAAGTTCTATGACATTAGCTCCAATATTTTAAATAATTATACAAAATATATGTGAGTTTTAGAATCATTTTGTTTTGGGGCAAGAAAGTCATTCTCAATAGGTTATCACTTTGTAAATAATAGAAATGTAGATTTTATTGATCTCAGCTCTTATCAATCAGATGTATCCATCATGATCATCACCATCATCATCATCATCCCCTTCATCCTCATCATCATCTTCAATTTCATCTTCATCATTCATAATATCATCTTCGTCATCTTCATCATCAGTCCACTCATGGAAATCTCCACTTGCAAAATCTCCAGAGATCTCAAAATCAATAGCTTTGGAAAAAAGTAAGCATTAATGTTATTAATGTTATTTGAGTAGTGGGATAATTTGTGGGGGATATAAAATTGTGATGAAAATTAAGCAAATTAGGGATGCCTGGGTGGCTGAGTCTGTTAAGCATCTTCCTTTGGCTCAGGTCATGATCCCAGAATTCTGGGCTCAGGTCATGATCCCAGAATTCTGGGATCATGTCCTGCATTGGGTTCCTTGCTCAGTGGAAAGCCTGCTTTTCTCTCTGCTTACTGCTCCCCCAGCTTATGCTTGCCCTTTCTCCTTCTCTCTCTGACAAATACATAAATAAAATCTTAAAAAAAGGAAAATTAAGCAAATTAATAAAATTTCACTTTGCTTTTTAGCTTATTTAACAAAGATAAGGAAAAATCCATTCTCTATTATTTGTTGAAATTTGTGTGCTTTTTAAAAAGCAGAATCAATAATGGTATCTGATACAAAACATCTCCAGTTCAGTAATATTGATCTCAACCCAGTTTTTCTAGAGGTCCATGTGGAACGCTGAAATTTACAAAATAATAAATAAATTTATTCTACTAGTGTAGCAAGCAAAATAATTGTTCCCTAAAGATCATTGCTCCCTAAATGCTGAAACTGTGAATGTGACCTTAAATGGTATAAAGGGGTTTGCAGATGTGATTAAATTAAGGACTTTGAGATGAGGAGATTATCCTGGGTTATTCAGTGGGCTCAGGTGATCATGTGCATCCTTAAAATCAAAGAACCTTTCCCAGATAGAGTCAAAGAGATGCAACATTTGCTAGCTTTGAAGTTGGAGGAAAGGGTCCAATGAGCCAAATGTGAGCGACCTACAGAAGGTGGAAAAGGCAAGAAAACAGATTCTCCTCTAGAGCCTCTAGAAAGTACAGGGATGATGTTTAGTTCAAGAAGACCCATGTTGGACTTCTGACATATAAAACTGTAAAGTAATACATCTGTGTGTTTTAAGTCAATAGATGTATGGAAGTTTATTACAATAGCAATAGAAAACTAACATAGCTAAGTCAGTACTTTAAAAACTATTTAGAAATACATTCATTACTGTTTATGGAAGCCATAATGCACACATATTTCATTATATTTATTTTTCAACTCCTCTAATGTCAGTGTGGATTTATCTTCTACCCTTTCTAATATTTTAGTCTTATAAGTTTTTGGTAGCTAATTAAAACAAATCCTATTAATGTAATCCAATGTTTATAAATTGATATCACAATACAACACTTTAAAATCCATATCTTATGTGAGGACAATGTTATTCTTATTCTCCTACCTCATGGTTCTTCTTAATTATTTCAACATGCTAAGAAAACTTAGAAGTTATGTTCTCAAAACAATTTCCCTGTTCACTCATTGAATTCATCTCCAATATAACTTTTATTTACATCATAAAAAAGTTAAAATTCTTTATCCACCATGGGCATCACTGATAATTGTTGTAATTAATAATGCAACCATTTTAAACTACATATTACAAAGATACGTTCCTTATGTGTTAAGGTTATGTTAGGTATGTACTAAATACTACTTCTTCCTACTTAAATCTAATAACAGGAGCTAGAAAACCAAAACCAATCTATTAAAAATATTGTGGAATAAATAAATGGAGAACAGGCATTTAAGCACTAGACGAGATTCCTTTATATAGCTTACCATTTATATTTTTTAAACAATCATAGTCTGTCAGTTTAACAATTGCATAAAAGAGGGGCACCTGGGTGGCTCAGTCACTTAAGTGTCTGCCTCTGGCTTAGGTCGTGATCCCAGGGTCCTTGGATCAAACCTGGCCTTGGGCTCCTTGCTCAGCAGGGAATTTGCCTCTCCCTCTCCCTCCACTCCTCCCCACCCTCCTTCTTCTCTCTCTCATGAATAAATAAAATATATTTTTTAATTGCATAAAGGAGACAACTAAACATTATCTAAAATACAAGACTGACCAAGTACTTAATTTTTATTTTTGTCATGTATATTAATTGAGACACAATCTATTAATTCCTAGTACATACTTGTGGGCACAAGCATGTGAGTGTGCATGTTGTGTTTTTGTGTATGTACAACTAAATGACTTTTTAATTAAAACCACCATTGTACAAACAAAAATACTCATTTGAAATTTGCATTCTGAAAAAATATTTAGTGAAGCAAAAAAGATACTACATTTAAGACTCTTAAATACATGTATGGGATGCTCAATTTAACTGTAATATTATTTTTAGTCTATATATAATATCATGTTCATAAAAAGAATTAGAATATTAATTATAATTACCCTTCAAACATTTAAACTATATTTTTTCCAACCAAATATAAGGAAATATGCTCAGATAGCTTCAACTGATTGTCTTTTACTCTTAAAATGTTAGCTTTTCTTTTGTAAGTTTGCCTGCATACTCTCTAAGTCAATTTCTTCAAAGGTACACAGACAGATGGGTGTTCTATGGGGACAAGGCACACACTAGAGTTAGCTGACCTGGAGTAGAGTGGATGACAAGAGTCTGCCTTACTTGAGAAGAAAACAGAAGGTATTTAACATCCTTTCTGTGTTTGAAGTAGTGAAAAGAATCTACCTTAAAATACCTGAATTGTGCCATTCCATTTATTATTTATGCAAGTTTTTCCTATGCTAGAAGTGACTCTTTCTGTCATGTCTCCCCCCATATATTTACTATTCTTTGCATAGAGTATGTCATCATTAAGTGCTTGAACAAATGAACGAGATTCTTAAGAACTGATCCAGTGCTTGAGAAATTACTAAATAACCCTTCTTCTTACCACAATCTGCAACACCATTTGTTCTGGATCCCATTACTTCATTTCCATATCTGTCAACACACCAGCACTGTCCAACACTGCCATGGCATTGTGTTGGCTTGTAGTAACCATCTTCATCACATAGGGGGATGTACTGTCCTGTGAAGCGTACACACACACACACACACACACACACACACAGATTATAAATAAATTGTGTTCCTTTTTTGATGGTCACCAATTATGCATTAATTCACTCAAGATATACACACATGTGGAGTTTCCACTCCAGGTTGTGAACTAGTGATTCCTGTTGAACAAAATAGGTAAGGTCACAGCTATCAAGGAGCAGGCCATTGTTTCTTTTGTTAAGCACATTTACTATTCCTCTTTCTCATTCTGCAAAGGGTATTATTCTCAGAGGCATAATACAGAATTAGAACCTAGTTAGCGCCATGTGTATGACATCATCCAGTCCACTCAGCATGGCATATCAGACCCTTAACCATCATCGCTGCCAAGTTTTTACTTTCATTTCTCCAAATTTTCATTCATACATTCCAAGCTCTTTCCATCCACATCAGGCTATTTTCCCCAAATTCAATACTGCCTGATATTTGCATTTATCTTTTTCTCATCTGGAATCCATCCACCCTCCCTCCCCCCTTACATTTTAAGATTTGACTTAAATATGATTGCTAATATGAAGCCTTCTCTAAGCTAGAGGATTTCTGATATACTTCAACCGTGTGTGTGTGTCTGTATGTGTAGTTTATCATCACTTGCTCCCACCGCTATACTGTGATATCTTTTATATTGGGAATTTTAGGTTCTCTTGGTTTTGATTGTTATATTAACAACTTTTAAAGTCAATCTAGTGGTAAAGACAGACATTTATTTTCACACCTATAATACTTAATATAGTATCTGGCATACTGCTAATAAATGTTTAATTCATAATTTAGAAGTGAATTCACTTTCTTCAATGTTTACATCAATACAAGAATGTAAGACTTAGGAGAGTAGGAAATTTTCTTGTCTTTCTTGATTTTTTTTTTTT
>ML107620.1:0-11880 GCA_003697995.1 Taxidea taxus jeffersonii | reverse complement strand
TTTTTTTTTTTTCCCTCAGTGACCAGACACACTACAGTTATCTAGTGAAAGGAAAAAAACAAGAAACAAAAAACAGTGCAGAATAAGTTGATAAAACATGAAATTCCTGGGCGCCTGGGTGGCTCAGTGGGTTAAGCCTCTGTCTTCTGCTCAGGTCATGATCTCAGAGTTCTGTGATGGAGCCCCACATTGGGCTTTCTGCTCAGCGGGGAGGCTACTTCCCCTCTCTCTCTCCGCCTGCCTCTCTGCCTACTTGTGATCATTCTGTCAAATAAATAAATAAATAAAAATTTAAAAACAAAACAAAAGATGAAATTCTTTCAATTCATTTAGTCTCATAACCACATGGGATCATAATTTTATCTTTTAAAAAATGCCAAAATTCTGATATATAAATAATTTAATTTTAAAATTGTAAATCTTTGAAAGATTTGATCTTTCAATGAAGTAGACACTAATGAGCACTAAATATGTTTTTATTTATTTGGTAACTTTAAATAATTAAATTATGAATTTTAATTCTTGATCAAATCTAAAATATTTGTCAAATGAATTTCAATGTCTTTTCCTATTGTGCATGGATAAACTTTCCTTTGTGGAAACAAAGAAAGCTATGCATGAATGTATTATTTCACTTTTGGACTGTGGTATGATATGCATTTTGTAACATAGCTAAAAGAAACATGACACATTGTAATTTTATCACTGGTATTCCTCATATCTAAAAATGCTTTATAACAAAAAGAATTAGCCTTTTCATTTTGAACTATGGATTTTCAAGTAATATAAAAAAACTCATCTAAATACACAATATTGTAATTACAAAGATAGCATGTCATAATAATCAGACTCAAAAACATTATAAAGTTATGTGCCATTAAATACTCAAGGGCATTAATATATATGGGGGAAAAAGCCCCAAACATGGCATATGTGGTATTCTGCATTGGATCCTAAAATAGAAAAAGAACATCCGTGGGAAGACTGGTGAAATCCAAATACAGTGTAAGTCTTAATAAACAGAATTATAGCAATGTTTATTTCTTAGACTTGACAAATAGACAATGGCTGCTTGATATATAGTAAGATGGTAACTTTGGGGGAGGCTGAGTAAAGGATGTATGCAAACTATGCAGGCAAACTAACCTTTGTAAAATTTATTTAAAATTGTCTGAAAAAAGAGTTTATTTAAAAATTGTATGTCTAAAAGAGTAAACAAAATAATCATAAATAATAGTTTAATAATCTTGACTGTTCTCACATTTTTTTTAAGATTTTATTTATTTATTTGTCAGAGAGAGTAAGCTCAGGCAGACAGAGTGGCAGGTAGAGGCAGAGGGAGAAGCAGGCTCCCTGCTGAGCAAGGAGCCCAACGTGCGACTCGATCCCAGGATGCTGGGATCATGACCTGAGCCAAAGGCAACCGCTTAAACAACTGAGCCACCCAGGCATCCCCTGTTCTAATATTTTAAGGCTCTGGGTGAAATTTGTTATCTATCAACTATCTAGTACATATATTTATTTGCTAAAAGTAAGTTAGTAAAAAGTCCTGAGGAAAAACAGAAAGTCTTTTGAATTTCCCTGAGGTACTCAGGGGATGCTTTTATTCATCTTTCACCCATTTCTCTCTCTCTGTCTCTCTCTCTCTCTATATATATATATTTATATGGATGTCATTATTCTTGAATTGTTAACAATAGAATTAGGATTAAAGTTTCTGCTGATGCTTTAACTTTAGCATTGTTTAAATCTCTTTTTCATTTAATAACTTTCAAAATGAACATTATATTAGGGTAATAAAACAGACATAATATCTTTCAATAGGTAAGATAATAAAAGTAAGTTTAATGGCTTTCAAAAACTTCATAAATTTTGTTACTGAAATTTAGCGTAGTCTATCTTTGTTGGATTAATATTGATTTTATGTTGCTGTTTCCCTGGGGTTATTTATGTAAGCAATAAAGGCTTCAGAAGAATGATCTATTACTCACCTAGGAGCTTCTTTACCCCTTGCCGCTTCTGAATATTGCTGAGCTCCGTCTGGCAAGGTGGGTCTGCAGTGACATTAAAAATGTTACTTCAAGGATTAAAGTTAAACAAAGAAGTATAATTTCTATGTTATCAGCCTTACATTGGTCTTTACGTGGCTTAAAAAGAAACATATTATACGTCAATTTCTTTTATAGATCACATACATACATATAGATACACAGATGTGTATCTATCTGTATACACTGAGAAAGAGTCAGAGACAGAGGGACAGAGAAGGAGAGAGAGAGAGAGAATGGCTTTCCTAATTACCAATATTAGAATACCTTGATTTTCTGCAGAGAGACCAAATTGGATGGGAAAAAAAAAAGATTGATATGAAATACTCACATGATGGAAAATGGTTCTTATCATTTACTTTTAAAGGGTCAATCAACTCAGCAATGTAAATCCACCTGATGGACTAGTGCCCAAACAATTAACTGATTATGTTTTTCCCTCATTTAAAACAGTCTCTATGGGGGCGCCTGGGTGGCTCAGTGGGTTAAAGCCTCTGCTTTCGGCTCAGATCATGATCCCAGTGTCGTGGAATGGATCCCCACATCGGGTTCTCTGCTCCACGGGGAGCCTGCTTCCTCCTCTCTCTCTGCCTACTTGTGATCTCTCTGTCAAATAAATTAAAAAAAAAAAAATCTTAAAAAAAATAAAATAAAACAGTCTCTATGATACTGAGAAGTAGATTTACATTAAAAAAAGTAATCTAAAAAAAAGTCAATGCTCTTTCTAGTTATATCAGACATACTATTATAAATTTTGATCTGAATAATGCTGACAGGCTTTAGTTTTTTTAGTTTCATCTAGATACTTCAAGTATGCATGTAATGTGGAAATAAAACATAATATACCATAATTTCTGATATGCCATCTTTTAAAAAAACAAATTTAAAATTAAGCATGTCTTTTTTTCAAACTCAACCACTTAAACCATTAAAGAATATTTTCAGAGAAATACAAAATTCTAAATAGAAACAATATAGCCTGGAATATATATATATATATGTAAATACATATATAATTATATGTATTCTTATATAATAAATATATTTTCTAACTTATAATATTCAAACAGGTCAATGTATTTTAGGTCATTTTCTAAAACTTGTTGTATGACAATGCATCATAAATCATTGAAAGAGCAAGCCAATAAACTAGTTCCTATTTTCCCATACTACAACTTTTTAGGAAAAAGTCAATGTATAGCTAGCTGAAATAATTTAAAAATTAATACACTAATTTTAAAATATCCAGTTATTAAATTTGCACGTAACAAAGTATAATGAGGAAATGAGACAAAGTGCTTAACATATATTTTATGATTAAAATTTATAAGACCAACAAGTCTTTTTCCTTGGGAAACCTAAAATGTGAAGAAAAAGTAATTTTTTTGAGAGAGAGAGAGACAAACTAAGAAACAGATTTTAACTACGGAGAAAAAAACTGAGCATTACCAGAGGGAATTGGGTGGAAGGATGGGGAAAATAGGGGATGGGGATTAAAGAGTACACTTGTCATGATGAGCCCTGAGTAATGTATAGAATTGATGAGTCAGTATATTGTACACCTAAAACAAATATAATACCGTATGTTAATTATACTGGAATTGAAGTAGAAAAACTTAATTTAAAAAATGTAGTGATATTTAGGGAGAGAAAAGCAAGTTGCAAAATGGTACAAACAGTATGACACCGTATGCATATTTTATAATAAACACTAGTGTGAATTCTTCATCAAAACATATGTTTTCATGTAAATGTACAAATACTGGATTGGAAACTAGATTTGATGGTGTCTACCAGAATAGATGAGAGGAGATTGGCTTGGGATGGAATGCAAAAGAGATCTCATCTTTATAATGCTTTTAAAATTTAATTTTAAAAAATCTTGATGTTAATATGATAAAATACTGACAATTTTTATTTCTGGGTGATGGGTACACAGATATTTGTTAAATTGTTCTTGTAGTATTTTGGATTTTCTTAATTTCTAGAAATTACAAATAATCTACTCTCCCAAAAGAAAGAAAAATTATTTTTGAAATGTCTAAATAATTAGTTTACTGTTCTACTTCATTTTGAAACTGATCTAATTCATTTCTTTGTTTTTCCTAATAATGCTGTGGGTCTCTTTTATACTAAATATTAAAATACTAGGAATCAAGTTACATATTATGAGCTTCTAGACTAGATATTTAAAAGTTTAGTGCCCTTGGGGTGCCTGGGTGACTCAGTGGGTTAAAGCCTCTGCCTTCATCTCAGATCATGATCCCAGACTCCTGGGATCGAGCCCCCCATCGGGCTTTCTGCTCAGCAGGGAAGTCTACTTCCTCCTCTCTCTGCCTGCTTCTCTGCCTACTAGTGATCTCCATCTGTCAAATAAATAAATAAAAAATCTTTAAAAAATTTCTGCCCTCTAAATATAAAATTTAGAACCCAGAGGAAAAATTTGAGCTGAAGTTTTAATATTATATTGAAAGTATTTTTTCTAATTGCTATGGGTTAATTATTGCAAAGTAAAATATTATTTCTATATATTTGCCATGATATTGCCTGAAAATTCAAGTATTTTGAATCTGACTCTTGATTAGTAACCTCGCTGAATAAACATGTGTACCAGTCCTACAAGCTATGTATAGGGCAATATTTTAAGATTTCAAGAGAACGGTGCCTTGGTGGCTCAGCTGGTTAAGCATCTGGCTTGATTTCAACTCAGGTCATGATCTCAGGATTATGGGATAGAGACCTGTGCCCCTGTTGTGCTCCACTCTAGGTGAAGAGATTTCTTAAAATTGTCACCCTCCCACTCTGTCCCTCCCTCTGCCACTCACCCTGCTCATGCTTTTTCTCTCTTTAAAAAAAAAAAAAAAAAAAAAAGATTTCAAGAAAAATCATGACAGATTCAGCTATTCATCTACATATAATATTTGATTTTGAAATATTTCTTCTATTATTTATAAGATAGTTCTGTCTGGCCTTTAACTTAGGTATACTTGGAATGCTTAATTAAGATTTCAACTATCAGGGGTGCCGGGTGGCTCAGTGGGTTAAAGCCTCTGCCTTCGGCTCAGGTGATGATCCCAGGGTTCTGGGATCGAGCCCCGCATCAGGCTCTCTGCTCAGCAAGGAGCCTGCTTCCTCTTCTCTCTCTCTGCTTGCCTCTCTGCCGACTTGTGATCTCTGTCTGTCAAATAAATAAAATCTTTAAAAAAAAAGATAAAAAGATTTCAACTATCATTTAAAATAAGTTGTAAAGATATTTATGTATATATAACTATTATTTATATATTATATGTTTATATATTATATATATTACTCTAACATATAGTCAAATGTATTATATATCACTCCAAATACAGCAAAGGAATTTGTTTTATTGAATAAATAATGAGGAAAAACACATTCTAAGGTGAAACATTTGAAAAAATGTTTTTAAATAAATGGTTATTATTTTTCATGAAATTAATTAATGAGCTAACTCTTACTGTTATTTTTATTCTCAGTTACCTTGATAGAGCTTTTGTAACATTTTCTAGCATATTAAAGTAGTAAGCATAATTAGCCAAATTCTCCAAACTTTGGGGAAGATGTATAAATCCTTTCACTTGCTCAGGTACCATTTATTAAATTATTTCTGCCATGTACTAAATGATTTCAGAGAAGATTTTCATGTGACTATAAAGTTTTTAGTCCTTTGGGTGAATACTGCTTAATAAATTTAAAGTATATAAAGCAAATTTTTTCTTTGAGGACCTTTAGTCAGTTCTACAAATACAGCTGCAAAACCCAGAAATGTTTCAAAATGAAAGTATTCATTTCTGTGGAAGAAACTTCCAGAATTTTTCATAATATTTTTAAATGTTCATGGATAAACACTAAACATGGCCATCATAATACTAAAAAAATTGACTGAAATAACATCATAAAAAGACCATAT
Organism: Taxidea taxus jeffersonii; assembly: GCA_003697995.1. NCBI lineage: Eukaryota > Metazoa > Chordata > Mammalia > Carnivora > Mustelidae > Taxidea > Taxidea taxus. Next base: position 5,901 of record ML107620.1, on the reverse strand, counting down.
ATTTTTATAGTCCTTTACCAGGATTTGCTTTTCTATTCTTTAAATGATTTTAATGCACACTGGTCATTAAAACTATCATGTAGGTTTTTTGAAGTGGCAATTGCCTAGTAAGCAAATATGCAATAATAAAATCAATAGTGTGTGTGTGTGTATGACTTAAAATATTTTAATAAAGAAAATCTAGTTGTAAACCTTATTTAAAGTTATTTATAAATAGTTAAACTACTCTACAGATCCTGCTGTTGATTCTCTGCTAATCAATTTATGCTAATCATCTCATCCCTAGTTATTAGTAAACTATTACTAATATGTGGAGAAGTAATTAAGATAGTGAAAGTCCCTGCATAAGGTGTTAGTTTTTCATATGAAAAGCTGAGAATAACTAAAACTTTTTTTTTTAATTTGTCACAGAGAGAGAGAGAGAGAGAGAGAGCAAGCACAGGCAGACAGAGTGGTAGGCAGAGGCAGAGGGAGAAGCAGGCTCCCTGCTGAGCAAGGAGCCCGATGTGGGACTTGATCCCAGGACGCTGGGATCATGACCTGAGCCCAAGGCAGCCGCTTAACCAACTGAGCCATCCAGGCGTCCCTAACTAAAACATTTTTAAGTAGCTTGTACATTCTCTTAGCCATCAAGAATTTTAAAATGAGGTGACAATAACAGGTGTATCACATTAGTATATGTGCTGCGGAAGCGAGCACAACAGGTGTATCACATTAGACTAATTCCCAGTTTGTTTTTTTTAAGTTAGCATCAAAATTACAAGTACTATTTTTCCATAGTTTCTGCAAATTTTATCATAATGTGAGTTTTTTTGGATCTTCTTCTCTTAGCTTAATTCTAATCACCCTTAGATTTATTGTATAAGCATGGTTTCAAAGTTACATTGCATTGCCCAGTAAAGAAGGATGCCTAAAGAACTAGTATCACCCCAACTCCTCCAGTTACCTTGCCTCTTCCAGAGAATCAAGGTACTTTCCTTTCTAGTGAATTTTTACAAAGCCAAGTTATTTTTAAAAGTTTGAAAGGCCAAGTCATTTTAAAATCAAATGAGTAAAAATAACTCTATGGTGAATGCAGTGGTTCATTAAGCTCATTTAGTAAGATCACAAAATAGAACATTAGAACTCCACAATATAGTGATAAAAAAAACATTTATTTTACACCATAGGCAAAGCAGATAGCAAATTAATTTTAATGATTACTTTTAATATCTATGTTCTCATATCTCTATGTGCTCTATGGTGGTTCATAATGGAAACTATAATGAAGTGCATTAATATGAAATATTAATTACTATTTTTCATCTTGTTTAGCATGTTTTGTATCCCTAGCAGAGTTATTTTGTTTAACATGCTGCTTATTTGCCCCTTTATTAAACTCTAATGAGAAAAATATCTACTAAAACGAATGGGGTAAAATGTACATTTTTTTTTTTAAATCATGAAGAATTAGATAAAATGTGACATGCAGGTCAACTATCTGCATCAGTAGGTGTCTCATTTTTTACCTTGCTGTCTCTGGAAGCAGTAGCACCATTCATTGTTAGATATCAAACTGTCCTTGTATGTGTCACAAGAATTGAAGAATGCCTTGGTACACTGTTCATTCTTATCAAGGTAAATGCTTCTGAGCTCTGACTGGTCCAGTAGCAGGTCATAGTTTGTATCAAGTCTATTAAACATCCAGCCAAGTGAATCCTTGCAAATTGGCAAAATACTGGTATCAAATCCTAAAGGCAAAGATAGAAAATAATTAGCTAAATCCAGAAGTCACAATCAGCAGCAAGCAATATAAGGGAACATAATAGTTGGTTTCTGTCAGAGCACCTACTTAACAGACAAAAATAAGGCTTGAGGCACCTGGGTGGCTCAGTGGGTTAAGCCTCTGCCTTCGGCTCAGGTCATGATCTCAGGGTCCTGGGATTGAGCCCCGCATCAGGCTCTCTGCTCAGCGGGGAGCCTGCTTCCTCCTCTCTCTCTGCCTGCTTCTCTGCCTACTTGTGATCTCTATCAAGTAAATTAAAAAAATAAAATTTAAAAAAAAATAAGGCTTATACTCATCTTGGGTAATTCATTTCGAAGTAAAGTGGGGATGGTAATACCTACCTTTCAGAATAGTTATGAGGATTAATTAACCAGAATATAAAGTAGCTAGGACTAATTATTCATTCACTCAATGGCACTTATTACTGTAATTATATTAGATACATTTCCATTCTTTTGAGTGTTCAAACTTTTTCTTAATAAATAGGTTGCCATGATGAATGCCTTTTTAAATGTATATAGGTATTACTAAAAAATAATGTCCTATTAATAAATACAATTCATCTTCATCTCAAGGAATTTTATGAAAAGTAAAATTTTAAGGAAAGTAAAGTTAACACATAATAAATAATGACATCAAAATGCTCTGTATCTTTGTGGAACCATGGTGATTGTGGTATTTCACAAATAATACATATCCTGAAAAAGAATAACCATCATGTAATTTACACAGGTACTCTGTCTTCTGTTTCACTCAAGGCAATTTTTACAATTACAAATATGCTATAATGGGAGACAGTAGAGAGCACTGGATAAGCACAGATATAGAAGGATGACAGACTGGGTTGGCACCCAAGGTGCAAACCACTGAAGTGTGGGTTTCTCTGGATAAGCCACAGGCCCCACTAAAGCTCCATGTCCTAAATAGCATTACAAGCAATGTCAATGTTTCGAAGACCAATTTAAAAATTTACTTTCAACTAGTCTTTGTCAGGTTTAAATCAGCTTTAACAGGTATTTTGGTAGACCACTTGCTGTTTTATTTGCTACTTTCCATTCATTACAAGTGAAAGTTAAATAATAACTCGGTTAACTGGTGTGAAAAAGAAGACGTGCTTGGAATTGTGGAGACTTTTTAAAAACTGAATATTCAAAGAATTTAATCTTCAACAGCAGGGTTGAAGAGTAGTTTAACTATTTATGAATGAAATTCTCACATGCAGTTAATTTTATATTCTGGTATATAAGCTATTTTGATAAATACTTTTTATTTACTTTTTATACTCCAAGGTGTATAAATAATTGAAAATAAAGACATACATATGTAGGATTTAGTGTTTTTTTAAGAATCTCTTTATTATAGTTTATTCTTTTTTATTGACTTTTTTTTAAAAGATTTTATTTATTATTTGACAGATCACAAGTAGGCAGAGAGGCAGGCAGAGAGAGAGAGAGGAGGAAGCAGTCTCTCCGCGGAGCAGAGAGCCTGATGTGGGGCTTGATCCCAGGACCCTGGAATCATGACCTGAGCCAAAGGCAGAGGCTTTAACCCACTGAGCCACCCAGGCACCCAGGATTTAGTTTTTAAATCCTATTTAGCGTTTTTAGGATATTTAGTGTAAAAATTAAATAAGTACTAACTAGGAGATTTTTTGACTTAAGAAATTCTAACTTTAACCACCTTTTTGGAATTTATTTTATTAATGTGTCAGAACATATTATGCTTTCTATTGATGCATCACCATGCTGAGGAATGGGTATACAAAGGTAAAAGAGGTGTTTGTGGCTTTTTCATAAAAATATAGAGGAAGAAATTCAGCAGTTATTTTTCATTGTTTGCATTTTTCTTTTTTAATGGATCAAAACAGAATTCTCCCATTCTAACCAATAAACAAACAGAACACATGAATTTCTCATTTTCTATTCACTTTTACAGGTCTTAACCTTGGTTCTGGGAATACAGGATTGAAAATAAAAATAAAGCCCATATTCTCATGGAGCCTACTTTTAAAGCAGCATGGCTTGAGAAATTGGTTGAACCTGTTCTTTACTATCAGAAATTGTTAAATGCTCCAGGATTACATGAAGAAAGGTAACTGTAGAAAACAAATATACTAAACACTTCAAGACCATTCAAGGGAATGGAGTTCTTAGTGTGATATTCCCAGTATGCCTTTGAACCACATCTTACCTCCCATTCCCCTTTTGGCACAATGGAGAAACCTATGGTGTTATTCTGCTTGTATGAGTAAAAGATACGGGAAGCAGAGAGAGATATCACCCTTTGGTGAACATTTAGAGTTAGTTAAGAGAGGCTATCTTCAGCCTTCACTTACTGAGAATGGAAGACTCAGCTGGCTTGTTTCCCAGTGCTTAGCTTGAAGGTCTCATTGAGAACACTTGTAAAGTGTCTTGTTCTCAAAAGAGACATCTACAAGTGTCTGCAAGGAGAGACGGATATCCAATTTCCTGGTGAATATCTACTTATCTTCCTTTTTGACTAGTCGTGGTCAAAGTGGGGAAAGGGCACTGGGGAAAAATGAGTAGGTATAACAGCTGTGCATATAAAAGGCAAAGACTATTGTGGGATGCAACCAAAGCCTGAAGGCTCACTCTCAGTGTTGAGGATGTAGAGGTAGATGAAATATAAGAAAATGTCCAGAGAGAGTGAGCAGAAGGCCAGCAACTAGGGATTCACCATCTCGTGCCTTCTGTTTACAGACAGGTAGTGTAGAATCAGTGGAGAGATAATAGAGCGTTAGATTCCAGCAAACATACTCTGGACTGTCTCTTTCAGTACAATAAAGAATGACTGAAATGTTCAAAACAAGGAGTGACCATGTGATTCTTGTTTTAAAAGGAAATACTCTCTGCCATGTGAATGGGAGCAAGTGTGGAAATTGGGAGACCAGTAGGGAGTAACTGAAATAGCCCATGTGAGAGATTTTGGGGGATTATTTATAATATATCTTCCCAATTGGTTGCATTTCCTTTGACCAACCATCAATCTTTAAAACATAAACTTTATTTTATTTTTGAGTTTAATTTAATTTGTAATTGCATTTTAATTCCAGTATAGTTAATATACAGTATTAAATTAAGTTCAGGTGTACAATATAGTGATTCAACAAATCTACACATTACTCAGTGCTCATCATGGTAAGTGTACTCTTAATCCCATTCACTTATTTCACCCATCTCCTCATTTATCTCCCCTCTGGCAACCATTTGTTCTCTATAGTTAAGAGTTTGTAAAATATATATTTTAAAGTTATCTCTGCCCAGGTTTATGATGTACTATGTAAGCATCTCCATTTGTTCTCTATAGTTAAGAGTTTGTAAAATATATATTTTAAAGTTATCTCTGCCCAGGTTTATGATGTACTATGAAAGCATCTTTGTCAATTCCAACACCTTCATACTTCTTATTTTTTTCAATAGTGAAAGAAAAGTGGCCTTAACCTCTCAATATTTTTTGTAGCTCTACTTTGAGAACTTATTCTACAACACAGATATCAACATAAAATTATATTTCTGAAAACATAACATGCACATATGTTTAATAAATTTTAAACACAATAGAACCAATAGTTTACCTTTTAAAAAGAAACGAAATTCTTGCAGAGTGCATGTCTGGTGAATGATAACTTTGTTGAAGTGTAATATGTTTTAAATCCAGAACATCGAGGTATCTGATTTACATTCAGGTCACTGGCCCAGGTCCTGGCACTACCTTGCTTAGTTAAGTTATTATATCTAGACTTTAATGTCTATATCTAGATAATGTGAAGATTTTTCAAACATGATCTCTATGTTAACGTGAAGATCAAAAATACAGTGAGTTCATGCTATTTGAATAATATGTTTAGACACAAAACTGTGTTACAAGAGTCATCAGAGTCATAAGTAAGAAAAAGAATAGACATAAAATTATTTTAATATTTTAAATTAAATATATACTTCCAATATGATTTAATTTAGTTGATGCTACAAGTACAAAATGAAATTAATGGGGAAAGTTGTTTCCTGTTTTATCTTGAACTTTTAGAGCAGTACATACTAATTGATGAGTTTGAAAGTTCTTGGATAACACTATCATAGTCACTATATATATATGCGTATATATATATATATATA